>PVJX010001759.1:78276-150014 GCA_004027295.1 Dolichotis patagonum | reverse complement strand
GTGTTCCTCTATTCTTCTGTCTGTGTCTTCTTGAGAGGTACCCAGCCCTTCTTTTATTAATCTACTTATCTCTTGTTTAATTTGAATTAATATTTCAGTTTTGGTCCTGCTTACGAGGTCTTGAATATATCTCTTTATGTCTGCTAACACTGTGTTTGATGTTGCATTTTTGCTGCCCTCAGTCTCTTTTGTATTTACCTCTCCTGGATCAATGTTCTCAGGGTTGGGGGCTGGGAGTGTTTTCTTATTTCTCCCTTTCGTCATGTTTTTGGTTCCTTCCATACAACTGTACAGTGTAATACCCTGACCCTTTTCTTGTTGTTTAAGGCTCCTCTAGAGGGTGCAGGCTAGGAGCTTTAGCCCTCTTCAATAGGTTATCAGAGATTAGAGTTCACCCAGGGGCAGTGTGCGCTAGCTCCTCCCTTCTGGGCCAGTCAACGTTTGCAGGCCTTCACTGCATCAGTGTGCACTGATCTCAGGGAAGTAACTGGGTTCCCTCCAGGGGCGTGGCCTAGTCCAAGCAGATTCCACCAATCTGCTTGGCGAGGGGAGTAACCAGCTGAAGCCACTTCCTTATGGACTTAGGGCTGTCCTGCCCAAATCCAACATGTCGTCCAGTAGGTTTCCCCTTTCCCATGGGAGGGTCTTATTCCCATCACTCACCGTGTCCCTGAGAACTGCTGGACTGCCCGACCTCCGACTTCAGCGCAACTGTGCTGGGAATTCACAGTGCCTCTGGGTGGGTCGTGTGCAGTGCCGGTCCTGGCGAGCTGCACGCAGGGTTGTTCAGCTCCTCGCTCCGGCGGCTCAAGCCAGTTGCTTCGGCGCAGATCGCTTGTTCAGGTTGGGCGGAATTCAGGCGGGTGCTGTGCTTGCTGATCTTATCTTCACTAATAGTAGCCCCAGGACCTCGAGCGGGTTTTTGCGCTTTAGTTTCTTTCTGGGTTGTGAGAGTCTATCTCTCTCTGTTTGGGTCTCTACAGGATGTTTTATTCTGGCATTTGAGCTGTCTGTCAGAGAGGGTCTCTCTCCTGCTACCTACCAGTCCACCATCTTGTCTCTTCTCCTCTCTATTTTACCTTTAAAGGGCCTTGTCTTCCCTTGCCTCCTTGGGTATTCCCTTTGCAATGTTCATTCCTGAATAAATCCCCTAGTTTTGGAGAATCTCCCTTAATTTGATGTTCAGATTGGCATAATTCAGAGTTCGAAGGGGGACTCTAAAGAAAAAAGAAAGGAGTGACACCAAAAGGAAAGTCAACTTTAGAAGGATGGAAGAGCAGGGTGGAACACAGAGACCTCTTGAGATCTGTACTTCTGGGACCATCTTTTCCCATATGGTGAGCCATCTCCCAGGCTGGTTGCCTCTTTCAGGAAGGTGAATTCAGTTGCCTATATTTGGTGACTGGTCTGATTTTAAGGCCACTTAACAAAGCTACATTCTCTGACAATCCTTTCCTGATAGTAGGCATTGTCCCCAGAGAGCGTGCTGGTTTCTGCAGAACTGACCTTGTTTGTGACAACCTCATGTCTTCTCTCAAGAATTCACTTCTGGTTTTCACCCCTGGCTTCAAATTTGTGTTTGATCTGCAAAATGTCTGATTTAAAATTATTTTGTGTGATCTCTTCTTTGTTTCATTTTGGTTAACACACATCTGCAAATGATTCTGTTCTTCTACTTTGTCTTTCCTGCTTGTTCCTGACCATTTTAAGGGGCAAACATAAATACACAGAGCTTATAGGGTTTTCTTTTGCTCCTGAAAGACTAACAAGTTCCCTAAATTTTTAAGGCCAGTCAGACCAAGACTTCTTTGTGGGACTGTCACCAGCTGTAGTATTGTCCATTCTCATGCACATTATTTTTAAATCAATGGACAAATGATACCAATGATAAATTCTTAAATGACAACTACAGGATTAAGCAATGTGGAGGGGATCTAACAGGTAGAGACTTCTAACCTGTGTCTCTGTTTTTCCTTCTGCTCTGAATCTGCTGACTTTTTTGCCTATATTTTAGACAAAATGCTGTTACTAGTTAAAACAAAACCAAAAATGTACTCTTGGTAATTTTTGTTCCTCTAGAAGTTTTTTCTTAGTGCCTTCCAGCTAAGATAAGGAATAAAAAAAGAGGCTTTCCAAATTAATGGCTTTGCAAACTACAGTAGCTCCATGGCAACCAACAATCTAGACACCTGAAAGTCATCCCTTTTGGAAATATAAATTTGGGTTTGCACAGCTAACAAATGATTAAGGTGATGGAACAGTTAATTAAATGATGGATAGTCTAAAAGGAAAAGAACTAGACAAGTGTTTATGAAAATTAGGCCAAGATCAAACAGGTCAAAATTTTGAGCTCAGAGCAGTAATAAAAGGTCTCTCTACACTTGCCTAGCATGCACAAGGTCCTGGGTTGGATCCCTGACACAACAGGAAAATACTCTGTCTAAAAAAAAACAAAAAAAGAAAGAAAGAAAGAAAGGAAAAGAAAAACAGAGAAAAAACCCAGGACTAACAAAAACTGTTTTCTGCCACAGTAGCAATACTAGAAAAAAGCCCCAAATGCAATTGACTATTTTAAAAACTATTTAATGTGTTTTCCTAGCGGTATTGAGTAGGCAAGCAAACCAGACTGCCAAAAATAAAATAAAATAAAAATCTGTTACTAAAATTTAGAGCTACATGGAGATTTTTTTGTTTGTTTATTTGATTTTTTGCTTTTGTTTTGAGACAGGGTCTCATTATGTAGCCCAAGCTGGCCTCAAACTAACAGTGATCATCCTGCCCCAGCCTCCCAAGGGCCGAGTTTACAGGTATGGGCCACCAAACCCAGCAAGATTTTGTTTTTCTTACACAATTCATTCAGCACTTCCTAAAATCGAAACATTTGAAAAGTTAACTCCCAAATTCATTTTAAGATTTTAAAATGAGTAAAAAAAGCTTGTTAAAAATGAAATTGCAGTTCTGGGATGATGGTGAACAGCAAAGAAAGAAAGAGCCTCTCCAAGATTTACTTCCAGATGCTACAACATAGCAATGTGAAGAAGAGAAGAAAGAGGGAAGTGGGTCTGAGCAAGGACCTGAAGCAAAAACTGAAGTGCACAAGGACAGCAGAGACTTCAATGAAGTGGGTGACAACCAGCGCTTTCTCCCTAAGCCCTGACCATCTGCGTAGGAGGAGTAGCTAGAACCTGCAGAAGCATGGTAACTATGGGTGACCCAAGGCCTCTACAGAGAAATGAGGCAGAGGAACCGAGCAGTGGACAGAGCAGACTATGGTGACTGGTGAATTATTTGGGTTTAGACATCTCCCAGGAGAGGGCAGTTGGCCAGTAACCATCTTGGAGAGAGGTTAACTGAGCTCAGAATTCAGAGCAGCTGCAGGCTTCTCCCAGTGTCAGGGTGAGGTGGAACCAAGTTTAAGTCAACAGGAGGTCAAGGAGATGCGTTCAAGCCAGCAGGGAGCTGAGTTCAAACTGGCAGGAAGCACATGGAGTGTTGCAGGATGAACACATGGGGTTCCACCCTCAAAGCCACCCTGCACTTCACGGGAACAGAAAGTACAGACTTGCTAGGATTATCTACTAGCCTGTTATAAACCTACAGCTGGCTTGCTGGGATTAATCAGCATAGATCTGAATGCTGTCTGCCTACTTTGTCTACCAGTGACAGCAAAGAAGTACCTTGAAGTAGATATTTATTTTTCTCAGTTTCTTCATTTTGGGTTCTTTTTTGTTTTATTTTTTCTTGATTGATCATTTTTATATGAATGTGAACATTCTTTCTAGTTTTGTTATTATTATTATTGTTCTTGTTTTTATTTCTTCCTTCTCTCCCTCCTGTCTTCTTCAGCAGTTTCCCAAAATTTGTGTGATCTTCTGTCCTCTGCCTGCCTTCTAATCTCTTCCTCTTCTTCTTTTTCTCTATTTTTCCCCCAGCCCCTTTTAAGTTTTCCCCAGTGAGGGTAAACTTGCCATACTGAGGGCATATTTACTATAAATGATTTTTTAGTTTGTTTTAGATTTGGTTATAGAACCACAAATCTAGTTCATATAGCTAAAGGTGACAAATTAATAGTTACCACAGTTTGTCATTTTCTGTGTTATTGTTCCTGGTATGCCAAGACTAAGATTGTCTAAGAGTTATAAAAATTACTATGGGAGTTTAAGTGTAGCCTGAACTGTGTAGAGAGGCTCTGTCTCCAAAAAAAGAAAAATAAATAAATAAATGGCAAAAAAATTATTATAGGTCAGTGCAAAAAAACCACAGGCTAACCCAGGTAAGCAACAACTTTTCATCCCCAACAAACTGAAGAGGTAGGTTCTTGCAACAGACTCAAAACCCAAAAGCCAGCTACACCTCCGAGAAGTAGTCATTTTCTAAGAACGCTAACTACTGGCAATAAAGTTACTTGCCATAAGCAATTTGTAAGCACCAACCCAGAAATTAAACTAAAAAATAATAGAAAATGAGAAGATACTTAAGCAAGATGCAACCCAACTTCCAGTTCACCAAAGGCAAACCCAGTGGGTAATGAGGTGGAACAATTCAAAAGCCACCCACCTGAACTCTCTGAAGTAGTAACAGTCGATGTAACAAAGCAAATGAATGAGGCTCTAGAAAAAGACCAATTGAAATAATTTCTCAGATAACTATAACAATGGCGACCATTATGAAAGATATGGTTAGAGACTCTAGAGCAGACAGAGATTCTAAAAAATAAAAGAACTTTGGAAAATGATGAAAATCATGAATACCCAACATAGGAAAAATAGAATCCATGAAATAGATTCAAACAGATTCCATGAGATTAAAAATTCCATTGAAAGTAAATGCAGAGAATGAAGCAATGTGAGGACAGAATATCAGATATAGACCACAGGATTGCAGTTAGCTATCACAAAAAGAAAAAATTCTTAAAAATAATAAGGAACCATGAAAAATCAGTCCAACAGCTGCCAGATGATTCAAAGAAAGTAACAAAAGTTTGCCCAGAGTCAATGAAAAAGCAGGAGATGGCTCAAATGAGATTTAAAAAACAAAACAAAACAACAGACCGCAACAAACAACTTGCTCACAGAAGAAATGGCAGAAAACTTCCTAAGCATGGAAAAAGAATTTGACATACAAATAAGTGAGGCATACAGTTTACAGTTAGCCATGATTAAAAAACAAAACAAAACAAAAAACCCTACACTAAGGCGTATAATAGTCAAGATTCCAGAAATTCAATAGGACAGAATAGTAAAAGCTGTTAGAGAAACCCATTAAAATTAAAGATAAATCCATTAAAATTACAGCTGTTAGAGAAACCCATTAAAATTACATCAGATTTCTCAACACAAACCTTCAAGTTACAGACAGTGTGAAGTATTTTAAGCCCTGAAAGTAAACCACCTCCAACTCTGACTGATATACTCCACAAAACGGTCTTTCAAAATTGATAGAGAAATAAGATACTTCTATGACAAAGAACACCAGAAGAAATTCTTGGCCAGCAAAGCAGCATTCTAAAATGTTCTGAAGGACATTCTAGAGAAAGATAAAAAGGACTAAAAGTCCATGAACCTCAACAGAATGAATCCACCAGACAAGGCAGGCAATTAAACAGAGGGGGAAAAGGGAACCAACACTGGGAAAATAACATGACAAGGATCAGTTAATATATATCAGTTATAATCATCAGTGTTAATGGTCTTAATTGTCCAATAAAAAAACACAGATTGACAGAATGAATCAAGAAGCAAGATAAACAATATAATGCATATAAGAAACACATTGAATTAAAATTTACAGACTGAAAACAATACTCTATATGACAGGAACCCAGAAAAAAACAGGTAGCTATTTTATTTGTAGATAATGTGAATTTCAAGTAAAGACTGATTAAGAGACAAGATCATGACATACTGGTAAAGAGAACAGTCCAAGAGAAAGAGGTAATAATCATAAATATATATGCACCAAATACCAGTGCACTCAGCTATATAAAAAATATTAATAGTCATGAAAAATCAAATAAGAATTAATACAACTCTAACGGGGAAACTTAATACCCTACCGTCACAAACAGATCAACTAGACAAAAAAGCCAACAAAGAAATATGAGAACTAAATCAAACCTTTTAACAAATGTACTTAGTAGATGTCTACAGAGTATTCCACCCCCAAATATCAGAATACATTCTTCTCATCTGCACATGGGAAATTCTCCAAAATAGACCATTTAATAGCTTACAGAACATGCTTAAGTAAATGCAAAGGAACTGAAATTATTCCATGCATATTATCAGGCTACAGTGCAATGAAATCGGAAATCAGTGGCAAAAGAAACCACAGTGTAGTTTATGAAACCACATTTCATAAACACATGGAAATTAAATAACAACCTCCTAAACAATCAATGGGTCACTGATGCAAATAAAGAGGAAATTAGTTTCTATAATTAAATGATAATACAAATACAACATACCAGAATTTATGGGATGCAGTGAACACAGTCCTATAGCAGTGAATTACCATATCAGAAAAACAGAGTGAGCTCAAATCTCAAGTTTCTAGAAAAAGAAGAACAAGTCAGGGTCAAAGCTTATAAGAGGGAAGAAATTATAAAGATTGGAGCAGAAACAAATGCAATGGCGACAAATACCAAAAAAGCAATGAATTATTTCTTTCTTTTTTTTTTTTTTTTTTTGGTACTGGGGATTGAACTCACGACCTTGCGCTTGCCAGGCAGGCGCTTAAGCCACTAAGCTAAATCCCCGGCACAATGAATTATTTCATTGAAAGTTTAAATCAAATGGGTAAACACTTAGCCAGCCTTATCAAAAAAAAGGGAGACTCAAATCCATGTAATTAAGAATGAAAAGGGTGAAATTACAGCAGACTCTTCAGAAATCCAGAAGTTCATCAATACCTACTTTGAGAACCTGTATTCTAATAAGAAAAAAAAAACACAGAATAAATGGACAGATTCCTAGATACAAGTGAATTACCAAAGCTGAATCAAGAAGATATAAAAATTCTAGAGTGGAAGCCATTTGGGTCCCAGGAGGAGAACCAAGAAGCCAATTTGCCCTTCCCCTGAGCCAGCAGAAGCCATGTGGGTCTCGGAAAGAGAACCAAAAACCCAGTTCACATTTCCCATGAGCCAACTGGTATGCAGGCTGGGAGACAAGCACACCCCTCCCTGCTGTAAGCAACTGGCTGACTCAGAGGAACACAGGCTGAGTTGTTAGCAACTGAGGTACAAAAACAATTTAATGCTTGTATTGTTTAACTGACTTTTCAGGCCTAACATCAGTAGTCTGAGCATCTAAAGAGGATAACAATACACAATACAGCAACATAGGGGATTTCCTTTTGTCTCACTTTTGAAATCCAATATTGTTCTCATTGTTGTGTTTCATTTTGTTTTGTTTTATTTAGTGTTCTGCTTTGATTGGTTTTATTCTGTTGTTTTGTTCAATTTTATTATGTCTGATGGTATGGGCAGCAATTTTGGAGATAACAAGAGGCATTATGGTGGCCATTGTTGATTTCCTATTTTCCTGTTTTGAAGTTCTGTATTGCTTTCACTGTTTTGTTTTGATTGGCTTTATTCTGTTTTATTTTGTTTGGTTTTATTCTCTTCAAAATAAAAATAAAAAAATAAGCTAAGAAAATTCTAAATAAACCAGTATCAGTCAACAAAATTCAAGATGTAATAAAAAACCTGCCAATGAATAAAAGCTTAGGCCCTAATGGATTCACTGCTGAATTCTACAAGAAATTCAGAGGAGACCTAATGCTGCTATTTCTCAAACTCTTTAATGAAACTGAGTAAGCAATACTCCCAAATTCATTCCTGAACAAGACAAACATGTCCACTGTACCTACTCTTATTCGATATAGCTCTGGAAACATTAGCTAGAGCAATTAGATAAAAGAAAGAAAAAGAATAAAGATAGGAAAGGAAGAGGTTAAATTATCATTATTCGTGGATGACATGATACTCCATGTAGAATTCCCCAAAAACTCCATCAGAAGACTTCTAGATTTAATAACCAAATTCAGTTGTGTAACCAGATACAAAGTCAACACTCAAAAATCATTAGCATAACTATACATAAATAACCAACTTACTGAGAGAGAAATTAGGGAAACAATACCTTTCACAATAGCATACAAAAAAAACCCCCAAAACAAAAAACAAAAACCACACACATACAATGAAATACTTAGGAATCAATCTAACAAGGAAGTAAAAGACCTATACCTTGAAAACTACAGTACTTTGAAAAACGAGATTGAAGAGGATATCAGAATATGGAAAGAGACCTCTTATTCTTGGGTAGGAAGAACCAATGTAGTGAAAGTGACATATTTCCAAAATTGTTAACAGATTTTATGTAATCCTAATGAAAATACCAATAGCATATCTCACAGAATTAGAGAAAACATCCTAAAATTCATTTGGAACCAGAAGAGACCTAGAATAGCAAAAGCAATTTTGGGTAACAAAGGCAAGGTAGGAGCATCACCACCTCTGATTTGAAATTGCATTACAAAGCCTCTGCGATAAAAACAGCAGAGTACTGGCAAAAAATAGACCCAGGGTCAATGGAACAGATCAGGAGACACAGAAACAACTCTAAACATACTCAGCTACCCTATTTTTGGCAAATACTGAAAGCAAGACAGCCTCTTTAATAAATGGTGCTGGAAAAACTGACTTTTCACATGCTAAAGATTAAAACTATACTCCTATCTTTCACCATGCACTAAACTAAAATCAAAATGAATCAAAGATCCAAATATTAAACAGAAACACTAAATCTGCTGGAAGATAGAATAGGTGGAACTCTTGAAGAATTTGGTATTGGCAAAACTGATACCAAACAAAACCCAAATTACATAGGAAATATCACAAAAAATTAACAACTAGGATCTCATCTTATCAAAAAGTTTCTGCACAGCAAAATAAACCAACAGAATAAAAGAGACAACCCAAAATGTGGGAAAAAATTTTTGTCAGCTGTTCCTCAGAGGACTAATATCTAGACTATATAAAGAACTAAAATAAATGAGACCCCCCCAAAATTAAAGATCCAATTCAAAACTGGGCATCTGAAATGAATAGATGCTTCTTAGATGCATCTTCTTAGAAGCAGGAAATAGATACATGAAAAAATGTTCAGCACCACTGGGCTTTTGAGAGATCAAATTAAAACAACACTGAGATTCCGCCTCACCCCAGGAAGAATGATTATTAACAAGGAATCAACCAATAACAAATCCTGGTGGGGCTGTGTGGAAAAAGGAATACTTCCCACTGTTGGTGGGAGTGTAGACTGGTACAACCACTGTGAAAATCAGTGTGGACATTCCGCAAACAACTAAAACTACAAGTTCCATTCAACTCAGTTATTCCCCTCCTTGTTATCGTCCCAAAGGAATTAATAGCAGTACATGCATATTCATGTTTATAGCAGCGCAGCTTGCAATAGCTAAATCCTGGAAACAGCTCAAATAACCAGCTATCAGTGAATGGATATAGAAGATTTTGGTTTTTTTTTTAGTGCTACTCTGCCATAAAGAAGGAGAAACTTGAGACGTTTTTTACTAAATGGATGCACCTTGAGACCATACTCTTAAGTGAAAAGAATTGAACACATGTTTAAATATGGACTGTTTCTCTGTGTGAAAAACCAAAAGTATAACAAGAATCGGTGTATAATAAATATTGAGATACGGGGAAAAATGTTCAAATGAGAAAGGGAACAAAGGAGAAGGAAAGGGGAAGTAAAGAGGGGACAAGGAAGAAAAAGAGAAGGAAAAAATGGAAACAAACTTTTTGTAAATAAGGGGAAGAGGGGTTGAAGCAAAAGGAGGGGAATGGCAAAGAAAAACAAGATAAATCATGTAGAGGTACAAGCTCACTATGATGAATGTTATTATGTATAACTAAAATGTGTCAATTAAAAAAGAAGAAATCACAAACCAGACAGGGTGGTGAACACCTGTAATCCTAGCGCTTGAGAGGCTGAGCCAGGAGGATTACCATAAATTCAAGGCCATCCTAGACTACATAATTAGTTCAAGGTCAGCCTGAACCACCTAGTGATATTTTTGTCTCAAAAAACCAAAAACAAATCAGGTGTGGTGGCTCAACGCCTGTAATCCCAGCACTCGGAAGGCGGAGGCACAAAGATCATTGCCAGTTCAAGACCAGTCTGGGCTACAAACTGAGCTCAAGGCCAGCCAGACTGCATAGCGAGACCCTGTCTCAAAAAGAAAAAAAGAAAAAAGAAAAGAAAAAAGAAAAAAACAAACAGAAAAAACCACCCAAAAACAAACAAACAAAAAACCCAATACCCACCAAGAAAAATAAAAGAAATTGCCACCGGCATGGTGTATACACCTGAGGCAGGATGACTGCAAAGTTTGAGGCCAACGTGGAATGCAGAGCAAGACCCTGTCTTTAAAAAGAAAAAATAGAAAATACATTACTTATAATTCAGTCCACACAGACTTTATAAGATCACCTACTAGGAATAAAAAAATCTTTTAAAATATTTCATAAATATTAAAAGCCTTTAACCATCTGAACAGGTGACCAAACTTACTCCATTCTGTCAGTTGGATTCAATCATTTGTTTGATTTTTGGCGGTATGGAGGATTTAACTCAGGGTCTTTGGCTTGAGATACATCCCAGAACTTTTTAATTTTAATTTTTTATTTTGAGAAAAGGTGTCTCTATTTTGCTAAGTTGCCTACATTGGCTTCAACTTATGATCTTTCTGCCTCAAACTGTGTTATTAGTACTGTATTTTACTGTCTCATGACTACAACTCTAAAATGACAGCCTGTGATGTGTGCACATGTAGCTATATGTATCTATGCATGTCTATGTCTTATATGCTGTTTCTAGATGGTAAATTTCCTTAAGGAAATTTATTCAAATGATAAATGAGCACTCCATAAAAATGATACCCAATGTTGAAATATATAACAAACCCAAATCACTTTTTGTTCATATGACTAAAGTAAATCTTTGATAAATATCACTAGCACATTTCAGTTGGGTTTGCTGACCAGATAGGGTTATATTGGTCTCCACTAGATGTTTTAAAGTCTTGAAACTACAAATACTGCCCAAGAGCAGAGTAATCTTTGTTCATGTAACTCTTTAATAAGACCAATATTATTTAGTGAAAACAGCTATTTTTTTTGTTATTGATAAAATACCCACATACTTAAGGTTCTTATGTAGGTCAACACCACCCATTTACATCCTCTAAACAAGAAAATGTGTCAGAATGATGACTGCTCTTCCCACTTTTGTTATTTTTGAAAACAGAGGCAACAAGAATGTCACCCCTTCTTGTAAGAAGAAGGACTCCAGCATATCTAGTTCTGAGGTTCTGTCCACTTCTCCCTTATAGGATACAGCTTAAGAGAATGCCTCTTTATCAAGCATATTACATTCCATATGTTGCAGGCCTCTGAGTAGACAGTCACAATCTCTTATGGCTTCTGTAAGACATTTAATGAAGGAAGCATATTTTAAGTAAATATGGAAAGATATTTGGCTAGTCAAACTTTCCTCTGGATAAATCTATATTGAAAAACCAATTATCTTTAGGTGTCTCTCAATTTTTATTTATTTTTCTGAGACAAGGTCTTCCTAAATTGCTGCATTGCCTAGGCTGTGGTCAAACTTGTGATCCTCTTGCCTCAGTCTCCCAGATGCTGAGATTACAGACATGTACCGACACACCCTGTTTGATCTTTTTATTTTTTGAGAAGATTTATTTTTTAGAAGATGAGTATTCACTTTGCATAAACAGATCCATTGATACACAAATACCACTGTACACTGTACCAGCAAGGAGCTCAAACTGCGCTCTCAATATGCTCTCCGGCTCCAGCTCTGTGAGGTGAGCGCAGAATCTCATTCTGCCACTGGTGCTAAAAAGTCCCCCAGAGAGCAAATGGTTGTTTTACATATTCACAGGTGGGAAAAAATAAATCCATCTACCCAGTCATTTCTTAGAGGTCTATCTGCATATCCTGATCTTTCTAAACTCCCATCTTTCCTTATGAAAAAAATATTTTTAGACTCTCTTCCTCCTTGCCCACTTGATTCTAGAAATTGAATCAAGGCCTTCGCACAGAGTTGAATCCTGTACATTTTTTTTTTTTAAGTTGTAAGACAAGGTCTCACTAAGTTGCCCAGGTTAGGCTCAGATTTGCAATTTTCCTTCTTCAGCCTTCCAGAAAGCTTGGATCACAGGTGTAGGCCACTGCACCAGGCTACACCCCATCTTTGTGGATGCCTTTTATTATTCTGAATTTCTGCTCAATTTACGTAAGTTAGCATTGTGCTCACTGAATTCTAGTGTGGTGTAGTTCCCAAGGGTGGTGTGAAATGGGCTGACAGAAACCTATGCTGCTTACCTGGTGATACAGAAAACCCAGCCTCTTTTTCCATGACTTCTCCACCCGAACAGGGTACTCCAGTCTCATCAAGAGCATCACTGTCAGGGCTCCTACTGGGAACGTAGATAAATGCTGCTTCTGCTGCAGGTCCACAACACTGCCTTCAGGATTAGTGAAATCGGCAGATACTCCTGTCCCCACAGGAGGGAGGGAGCTATCCCTGCTTCCTGAAGCCCTGCGCTCAGAAAGCCTTTTCTCTGCTCCTCTCTGTGCAAGATGGCCCATAGTGGTTTACCTTTATTGGGGGGGAGGGGTGTACCGGGGATCAAACTCACAACCTTGTGCTTGCCAGATAGGCACTTATGCCACTGAGCTAAATCCCCAGCCCATGGTTTATCTTTATTATAAGTGCCTGTTTGCAGTACATGAAGCTTACCTTCATCTTATATGTACTTATCTGGATTCTTTTTATTCTCTTTCTCCTCCCCACCTACCTGTCTCTAAATCCCTTTTTTGCCACATTCTGCTCATTCCCCATATATATGTTGTTGACTTATTTTTGGTTTTTGAGACAGGGTCTCACTATGCAGTTCAGGCTGCTGTGAACTCACTTTGTAGCCCAGGCAGGCCTCGAACTCACAGTGATCCTCCTACCTCAGTCTCCCGAGTGCTGGGATTACAGGTGTGCAACACTATGCCTGGTCTTGTTCACTTTTTAGAAACAAAGGATTTTGTAGAATTCAAGGATGAAATGAGATGACATACTATACACTCACCACCAGGTCAGTAGAGGAATGTTGCCTTTTTTATGAGTGTGACCCTGTTCTGAGTATCAAACCCAGGGTCCTGTATGTGCAAAGCATGAGCTCTACTACTGAGCTATACCCTCAGCCCAACTGTTTTCAGATAATCCTCTAATGCATGAAATGTGTTTTGACAGGCTTTACATCAATGAGAAAGATTCTAGAAAAAAAAATTACAGCAATTAAGTAGTCAGCCTTGGTATCTATATAGGCACTATACCAAAACCCACAGATGCTCCAACTGTGTATATAAAATGCTATCATAAAAGCCAGGGATGGTGGTTCATGGTTCTACTCTCAGGACTCAGGAGGCTGAGGTAGCGGCACTATATATAAACCAAAAAAAGGAAAAAAGGAAAATGGTACATGATCTATGTACATACTTTAAATCACATCTAGATTACTTATAATAGGATGTAAATGCTATGTAAATAGTTGCTATATTTGCTAGTAGCAATAGCACATCCCTGTCATTCCTACACTATGGGAGGCTGAGGCAGGATTCCAAGTTTGAGTCCTACTTCAGCAACTTGGTGAGACTCTGTCTCAAAAATAAATAAATAAAAGGGGTGCAGATGTACCGAGTTGAAGCTCCTGTCAAACAAACAAAATAAATAAATAAATAAATAAATAAATAAAAATAGGGATATAACTCAGTAGCACAAGCACCTGGCTGGCAAGCACAAGGTCCTGAGTTCAACTCCAGTATCAAAGGAAAAAAAAACAGTTGTCATATTGTACTGTTTAGAGCTTTGCGCAGTGGCAGTATCGTAGCCAATGAGGTTTATCCGAGGCGCGATTATTGCTAATATTGTACTGTTTAGGAATAATGATAAGCATTTCTGTACATGTTTAGTACATACAGATTTTTCTCCTGGTCTTGATCTATGAATGGCTGAGTCAACAGGTAGAACCTGTGGATATGGAGGTGGACTGTGTTTTAACAGATTTAATACTGCAGCTTTCAGAGGTGTGGCCTGCTACAATCCATATCACTTTATGAGGGGATGGAAATACATCTGTTTCTAAACTGTGTCTTGGTAACTGCCAGTCAGCCCTCTGTTCCACATCACAATGCTTCTATATCAGAAAATTAACACAGGCAGATTCATGCAGTCTTTATTGATTTGACAAATACAGGAAAATGTGCAATCATCTATCAAAATTATATTTTACCAAGAGTTTGAAAGGTATTTTAAAAAGTCATATTCACAGTCTATATGAATTCTGTCCAAAGCAGTATTCACAGGAGCAAAGTGAGGCAAAGGCTACGTGAAGAGGGAGCGATCACACTGAAGCCCTCCGCCCGCAGCTCCCTCCCCACCTGGCCACACAACTCCGTACTCCTTGCAGCCGGGCTGGGGCTATTTTTCAGCGATCATATTTAAAAAAAAAAAAAAAAAGTGCTTTCTGGGAAATCTTTCCTGCTACCCAGACAAGCAGAAGAGCCAGCACCGCATTCCAGGGCCAGCGCGGATCCAGCATCCAGTTCACAGGCCCCTGGAAATGGCTTTGACATTCAAGGAAGGGGTTCCTTTCAGCAGCAGGGTGCTTTGAATTTTGGAAATCTATGGCGTTTCCTACCAGATGAGGGCTGCTGCGAAGGAATCATGCAGGTGATCCTGAGATGTGCGTTTGATGAGTGTTGTTAGTACGCTCAGCTCACTCAGCTCCAGTCAGCGATTTCAATGAGGGCCATGAAGAGCTGAATCCACTATGTTTAATCTGTTGTTTAGGTAATTTGAAAAGAGGTGTGATCTCAAGCATCACTTCTAGACTCAAATTTATAATGATGATAGGGTACTGCTTCCATCTGAAGGGAAAAACTCAATGTCTAGTTTGTAAGTCTCTGCCGAAACTCAGCATTCAGAATACCCTTGGAGACAAGGAGAATGAAGGAAAGACTAGTCTTTAACACACACTGCCCAAAAGTAAATTGAGCAAAAAACGGTACCTTACTGAAAGGACTGGTTTCTGAAAAAAGTCAACTGTACAGCATCAGTTTTGTAAGCCCTCAGTAAACAGTTCGTGAAAAGTGGTTACTGACAATATTTTAGAGATGTTAAAGAGGTCATGCCAAGAAACGAGGCTCCAGCTAGTCAGTCTCACAATGTATCTTGTTCATCTTTGCATCCTCAGACTCCAGCACCATGCCTGGCACCTACAAGACGGCAAATCCTTTTCAAGTGGTTCCTGAGCTCTTTTCCCACTTTAGTGTACGTGCTGCTGAAGCAAGCGCGTGAGCCCTTTTCCTTACAGGGTCAGTCATGAATGGCACACATGCAAAGCCCAGTTGGAGGGGGGCAGCAGCGGTGGCTTCCTGGAGATGTCCGACTCGGAAGACTTCTACTTCACATCTACACATTGTGATCAAGAATATAAAGTTGTTAGAGGCCAAGTAAGAACCAAGAAACATATTATTCCTTTGGCCATCTATTACAGAAAGAAGAGCTCCTAGAAACCAGAGTTTTAGGAGATCCAAGAGTTTAACAAGGAAAACATAGCCTTTTTAGTTGTTGTGTAGTAAAGTTGGTAATTTTTTCTTTTGCAGTGCTGGGGATTGCATGCTAGGCAAGCACTTTGTGTTTTCTTCCAGGTCACTTAGGAAACTTCCTGCTCTCCACTTTTTCTCATTGAGAAATTTAGTCATTTAGAGAGCTATGACACACTGACCAAATGAAAATCAAAAACCGAAACAAGAGCCCTTCCTTCCTGGCACAAGTCTGCAGGTCTTCTGAATACAGCTGGCATTATTACCGTAGGCACTGCAAGCTCCTCCTTGCAAACACCCTGCACTCCCGGCCACACCGTCCCGCTGCTCAGTGGCTGCTTCTCTCCCCACCACTTGCTTCTTTTCTGAACAGGCTGGCTGGCCCGGGTGCGCCTTCTTGCTGGTTCTGCCCTCTCACACCGTCCCTCCTGTGTGTGAGGCAGATCCTCTGTGAAACTGCTGTTTTCTCTGGTGACACTGTTTTACATGGTGGAAGCCTAGCACTGTATTTCAGATATCAAGATGTGGTTCAAACTTGACGAGATAGGATTATTGCCACCTTTCTACACAGGACAATATATAGGCAGGACTTCACACACCCCCGCATCCTCTTTGTCATGAAAGATACAACACACTTGGGACCCTTACACCAATCAATTACTCTAGGTTATAGCTCCAAAAATACTGTCAATCATAAATGCTGTATAGGTGGCTTAGCTGTCCCTGTGCTTTATAGAGGCTGATATACATGTTGCTGTTTGAGAGCAGAAAAGATAGAATCTTGGGAAAGAAGGGGTTCATGAAAAACAGATGCTAGGACCTACTACCATAAGCCTCACTCTTTGCACATCATTTATTTTTCCGGCTCTTCTCATCTGCCTAACATGGATTAGTACCAGTGCCATCCTACTGAAGCTATTTTTCTCCTTGAGGTACTAGAGATTGAACTCAGAGCTTCTCACACATGATAGGTAAGTAATCCAGTACTGAGCCACATCCCCATGACTGAAAACAATATTCCCAACTTCAAAGAGAACCCCATAGGTCAAATGACAGTCAGGAAGATCAAGCAGCATGGAGGAAAATCTAGCCTTTCTTCAGCTATAGGAAGAAATAGGTTCTTATAAATGCTTAGTCTCTGACCATGGCCAAGGGCTCTCGGTGGTAAAGAATGCTTGTGCCTCAGAGTTCGTTGAGAGGTGCCACAGGTTGCTGGCCCTGTTGAAGTGGTTTTCCTGATGCACAGAGCCTGGACAACATAGTAACTTCAGCCAGCACCTCCACTACCCAGCTCACTTCATGCAAGTACACTGAGAGGAGGGCAATGCAGAGAGCGGGGCCACAAGTGCCCACTGTAAGGTTCATTCCCTTTGCCCAGCCATGAGCTCACCGTGCCTTGACTGGGAGACTCTTCTTGCTCACCTCAGCAGCTAGTTCTTCTGACTCTCCTGTAGCTCAGCAAGTAAAATAACAGCTCTCTCCAAACTCTTATTCTATACTGATACAACTGGTTTATAAATTTATAAACCACCAGGGTAGGGCTGCTGAACATTTTATCCCAGTATTGAGAATTAAACCCAAAGAAGCCATATTGCTAGCCCTTTTAACATTTTGTGAAAAAGTCACACTAAGTTGCTCAGATTGGCCTTGATCTAGGAATCTTGTTACTCAGCCTCCCAAGCAGCAAGGATTTTTTTTTCTTTGCAGTGCTGGATCTGAACTGAGCCTCAGGCGTGGAAGGGAAGTGCTCTCCCACTGAAGTACTCTCTCAGCCCCTAAATGAAACTCTAGCTCCTGTCAGAGATAAAGAAAAGCCAGGACAGAAAGTGCTTCATCAGCCATTTCTTTCTTCTTTAATTTTACTCTCTTTGGGCACATGTCTTATTTACTACTGAAGGAGTTATGCTAACAAGGCTGACAGTACTGGTTAACACATTTTTTTGCACCAAAGAATAAAACTCTAGATTATCAGGCCCACTTGCTGCCATGCCAGAGCTGTCTCCTTTGCTGTTGAGGACAACTGCTGTAGGAAGAGATAAAGGAAAAGACGGGGCAGAAGAGGTGAGCAAATGTGTAAATACATCTAAAAATTAGGAATTTGGTGGAAAACCCAGAATTTACTTAGGGATGATAAGGAACTGTTGAGCAATAGTTCCATTATTTCCACAAGTTACTGAATTTGGAACCTGAGGTTGAGGCTTTCAGAATAAAAGAAATAAGCTCAAACTGGTAGTGGGAAGAAATGGCAAGGACAGATAGGAAAAGGGTCCTGGAGAATGTTGTTAAAATCGACCAATGCATCTGATGTGATGCAAAGTGGGGGAGGGGATATCTTCTTTAAAAATGAGGTCTGCAGCAAAAAAAAAAAGTCTGGGAGTGAAAGCTGGAGCCCCTTTTGACCTTTCCATTTTGCTACTGGGGCCTGCTCTCCTCATAGTACCTCCTGAAAAAGTTCAGAATCCAATTAATACAGATTTATTAGGTTGACTTCCAACATGTAGTTTAAGGTAGAGTTCTGTTTGGTTTTAATCACTTCGTTTAACTTCTTGCTAATGGTAGTCCTGAGAGTTCACAGTACTGGCCAATCTCCTGCAACCAAGGGTCACACTGCTGGTAGAATCACAGTCACATCTTGGCCCGTCATGTTTGTTTGTCCTTGTCCCTCAAATCTTTAGGTTTTGCACCGAGGGACATAGTGCACCATGATGAAGCACGCTCAAAGCCATTTCCTATAGACACCTCCTCCCCAGGGCTAATAGTGCAGGCGGTCAGGAAAACCTGGAAGAAGCTGCCGAAGTCCAGGAATTTTTGACTTGGTTAGATGAGGACACAAGCAAATCACTGTGTCCCCCAGATTTTATTGTAGTCAAAGGAGAAACATCCATGGGATTCTGATAGCAAGTATGCTAGATATAAAACTGATGGAATGCTAACTGGTCCATAAAGGGCTGCACAAGGTAATCTGTGGCAAAGTAGAAAACAAGCCCGAAGGTGATGGAGATGGGAAGAGCTGGCAACGCCTTCTTGAAAATGGCCAGGAGCAACAGTGTAAGGCACAGGCCCTGTGGAGGAGACAGAAAAAGGCACATATTCATGCCTAATTATGAAAGCACTGAATGTAAAACAACTCAGTAGCACGGGTTTGTCTTGCTTAACCCGATACTTTTCTCTGGGGTTAAAAAAAAGTTGGTGGGGGGTGTGTGTGTGTACTTTTTTTTGGAGACAAGATCTTGCTGTGTAGTTCAGACTGGTCTTGAACTCACTGTGTAGCCCAGGGCTCAAACTCACAGCAATCCCCCTGCCTCAGGCTCCCAAGTGCTGGGATTACTGGTGTGTGCCACCAAATCTGGCTTCTGAGGTTAAATTTTACAGCAGATGTTTCATTAAATGTGATAAAAGAGCTCTGAAACAAAAATGTAGCTGCTGCTTTTTTCTCTTTTGGTGCTGAAGACTAAAACCAGGGCCTGGTATATGCTAGATGTGTGTTCTACCAGAACTGTAGTTTTTTCTTCTTCTTCTATTTTTTTTTTTTTTGGTGGAGATTGAACCCAGGGCCTTTATATTGAGCTATATCCCCAGCCCTTAAAAAACTGTTTTGTTTTAAGACAGGGCCTTACTAATTTACTAAGTTTCCCAGGCTGAGCTCAAATGTAAAATCCTCCTGCCTCAGCCTCTAAGAGTACTAAGGTTGCACCACTACACTCAGCAAATGTAACTTTTTGACAAAAAGAAAACCACACTTATTTTCCTTCATTTCACAGAGGTGACTGCATACTACTAATGTTTTATTTCCTAATTCCAGGGAAGGAGTAAAATCTGAAAAATATGTACCAAGGGGCAAAGAGTGCTCCTTGTGCAATGTGGGGAAAAAGAAATGCCCACAGGAAAATGGATAACAAAGTGAGCACGTGAAGAATATTCTGCTTTCTTGTGAACAGGTACACAGCATGGTTCATTTTTTACTCTAGTTACTGAGACACAAGCTGTAAACTCTGTAGGCTGGGCACCATTTCAGTTTACTGACAGTAAGTGATTTTTTTTCTTAAAAGATACCCCACATGGCTGGGTTATGGCTTAGCAGAGCCATATGCCTAGTGTACCTTAAGGCCCTACATTGGACCTCCAGCACCAAAAACAAACACATAAAGATACAATACAGCCAGTAAGTACTTTCAAAGCCAGAAACTAACCTTAGAAGGGAAATAAAATACATGAAAATTCTAACCGGTTATGATCTCAATAAGCCAGAAGTGTAATCACAAAATAAATGCATAAATAAAAGTTCTCATGGAGACTCTCCTCTAACCTCACATTATTCATCAACAATGTAACAGTTTTAGCATAAAGAGCGCGAAGAAATACTTGATGGGCCCTTCACTGAAACCACAGCTGCAGAAGCCCTGGGGTTTGTGCTGTGCTGAGGCCTAGAGAGGCTCCACAGTCCCTTCACAACCAAGCTCCAGCAGCCAACTTCTGGCCCCTCCTTCTGGGTTCCAGGTCATTGTTCCTGATCTGAAGGACTTGGAGTTTCCTGGAGAACTAATGGAACTACACAGTTAAAACCAATGAAGACATCTCAGGGCAGAGCTCAGTTTTAACAGCCCCATGTGATTTTCACAAGCAGCCAGAATGCAGAACTACTTGGCTCAGGCCTCGTTTGCAGGTTTACAAAAAGCTTCTTAGGTGGTTGGCACACTTGGCCCACCCAGGGTGAAACCTAATTGCCTTAATGGGACACAGAACTCAGTTTTCACATCAGATCCTGACAATTTCACTAGCGTATACTCACAATTAATATGGCTACAAAACAGGCTATGGTTGTGTTCCAGTCTCCACTGGCAGTTGCTGAGGCTTTACCAACCAGAACACTGTAGAAAATGAAATCTCCCAATCCAAGTTTTACTCCCCCTGAAAAAGGAAAGATTTTTTAATGTAAAGAGTTGTCATTCTTTACTGATTCCATAATTGAAAAACATGATTCTGAGCTGAGCATGATGGTGTGTGCCCACTGTCTCAGCTACTCAGGAAGCTGAGGCAGGAGAATCATCTGAGCCCATGAGTTGGAGACCACTTGAATAACACAGAGAGGCCCTGCTTAAAAACCAAAAACCAAAAATATGATCCAGCACTGAGAGCAATGTCAATAAATGGTAAACAACCTAGCTCTAGTTAGGTTATTTTCGAGACAGGCCTTTGATATTCTACGTTGGTCTTAGACTCACTATGTTGCCCAGTCCTACTTCAAACTTGTGATCCTCCTGAGTCAGCCTCCCAGAGTGATGGGATTATAGCCATGTGTAACCATGCTCAGCTTTACTAGGTTTTCTTTCTACTTTTGTTTTCTACAAAGAAGTTTCAGATTCTATGCAACTGACTGGAGCCTAAATAGATGTTGCTGTTACATATCAATAACAACCAATCCCAACTGTCACCCACTGAATGCTTACCCCATACCTAACACATACTAGTAAAGCCTCACAGGAACCCCTAAACAGCTTGCCTGAGGTATCCTTTGTTTCATACAATTCACCACCGTGTCTGTGTGCCATTCAGTGACTGTAGGAAACGTGCAGAGCTATATATATAACCACCACCACGGTCCACATTTCCAGTGACCCAGGAGATACCCTGCACCCATTTACAGTTACCAACTCCTGTGGCCCTGGCTCTAAATGACCACTCATCTGCCCTCCAGCTCTCAATTCACCTTTTCTAAATATTCTACATAAACAGACTCACACAAAATGAAGTCTTTTGTGGCTGGATTAAAAGTTGATTTTTTCAGAGGTTGCTTTGAAAACGTATGTGCCTTTTAGAAACCAAGTTCTGGAGTAAATGGAGACGTCACTGTACCCATATCTGGTTGGCTCTCTGCAGGGAGAGGTGGTGATGTATGTATGTGCTGGGTGCTATGATGCTGAAGCACATGTTTCTAGGAGCTGAAGTCGTGAGGGGCAGTAGTGGGGTTTTCCTTGCACCTACTTTCCTCTGGGTCTTCACTGGCAAGGGTGTTGCTGGACAGTTCTTGGACAGCAGCCCGCGACTCAGGCGTTGAGCGATGAGGCCCCAGGTGACTGTCCCTCTGGGCCTCCCATTCCTCACTAAAGCCACCATCGTCGTTCTCTCTACTAGTGTCCTGTGACTCGCTTTCTGTGCCTTCAAGAGAAAGTAGGAATTAGAGCTCTAATATTTAGATACATCTTTTAATGTCTTTAAGAAAAATGCATGTAAACAGTAACACCTGTTATAGTAACCAGGTTAATTTAACTAGCTTTTAACCCACAAAGGATGGGCTGTGCCCATCCAAGGGCCATTTCCCCCTTGTTTCTTGAGGGCAGAGTCCCGGTTTGCTTGGGTCCCCTTCCTTTGCCCACATTTCTAGTGGTAAATCCTGATCCAGCCAAGCCAAGCCAAGCACAGAGATCCCACCATTCCCTCCTCTTCCCTATGGAAGTCTTAGACGATTCCCTATAGGAATGAAGAGTCTTACGGCTGAGGGATTGTGACTCAGGATAAGCTAATGAGTGCTGAGAAACTGTACAGGAAATTGTAGGGAAATTTTCTCTTTTCCTCTTTTTGAGCTCCTTTCTCCTCCCTGTATTTCATGTAATCTGGATATGATTCCTAGAACTGCAGTTGAGAGCACAAGGAGCAGCAGACTGAGGGTCGCCCCCATATGCTGAAGATGGCAGAGCAGGAAGAAGAAAAGAACTGGGCCCTTTTAACACTGAGCCCCCAAATTAATCAACCCCACAGATGCTGATGCATCAGGACTTCTTTGAGAAGCGGGAATATATTTCTTCTCTAAGGCAGCCCGAGTTGTTTCTGTTCTCTGCAGCAGAAAGTTCATTAATGCTGACACAAACCACGGACTGCAGGGACTAAATACGAAAGGGGATTCATGGGGGATGGGGGATTTCTTTATGGTCAGTCATTCTGTTTTAATGACTATCAGTCTGACTGAAGACAGTGAGCGTGACTGTTTGTGAGATACTGCCACACATTAACAATACTTAAATACCTGCGTGGAGTTGGTTATACTTTCTTCTCCCTCTCTTCTGTAGTACTGGGAATGAAACCCTGAACTTCGCACATATGGTACTAGTCAAGAAATCCACCACTGAGCACACCCCCAGCCCTCCCTTTTATTTTCTACAGAAGTAACAAACACATTCACTGCAGAAGCAGCTTTATCATGAATAAAGAAAGCTTGTGTACCTTAGGGTTCTGTGAGGGCTTGAAGAGATTTTGTATTGGTCTTTTTCACATTCTTTATCTTAACTGGGTCTCTATAAAACCTGAATCTTAAGCTGGTTCAGAATTTACAAAATCATGTAAGATTTACAAATAAATGTACCAATGTCTAACTGCCTCGTTCTTCTCCAATCCCATCCTCCTCTTTGTGTTTTTCTATTAGCTGTTTCTTTTGGCATTTATCTCCACAATTAATTATGAATAGCATGCTCATGCAGCCAGGTCTTGATGATGTAATTTTAGGTACTTATTCACACCCTCCCCCAAATACATAAATTTAATTCTTCCTATCCTATTTATGTTGAGCCCTTCTTTTATATTACTGCTGTACAAAAAGTATTCACAACCAAACTACCAATGTATAATTACATTTGCTTTTATGGAACAATCTTTTCTCTAGAAAAATGCCTCATTCTCTCCCTTGACTATTTTCTTTTTTTTTCTTTGTAATTTTTATTTTAAAGAGAGTAAAACCAAGCAAAATAAAACAGAATAAAGCCACTCAAAACAAAACAGTGTAAGTGACAAAGGATTTCAAAAGAAGATAATAGGGAATCAACAATGGCTACCACAATGGCTATCATAATGCGGCTTGGTGTCTTCAAAATAGCTGCTCATACCTTCAAACATAGTAAAAATCAAAGAAAACAGAACAGAATAGAACCAATAAAACAATGAATGCAATAAAGCACTTCAAAGCAAGATAACAGTAAATCCAAAATGGCTACTATAAGGTATCTTATCTTCAAAATAGCTGCCTATGCCATCAGGTATAATAAAACCAAACAAGACAAAACAGAATAAAACCCAACCCAACAGAACAAAATGATACAAAACTTCAAAACAAGATAAAAGGGAATTAACAATGGCTACCACCTTCAGAAGGAGATTCCTCATAGATGCTACATTGTGTATTGTTATCCTCTGAACAGATGATCAGACTACCAGCTTTAGGCTTGCAAAGTCAGTGAAACAATAAACACTACAAGCATTATGTTTTACCTCAATAGTTTCACTGCAGCCTGTGTTTCTCCAGAACCGTCAGTTGCTTGGGAGGAGCAGGGGGACCTTGGCTCTTCTTGTCTCCAGCCCATGTGTTGGAAGGGGCTAGCATCTGGTTCTCTTGCCAGTGTCCGGTGCATTGCTGACTTGTGGGGAGGGCTTGTCTTCTTGCTGGCTTCTTGCTCTTCTTCCCTGCAGTCCATGAATGGTGCTGACTCATGGGAAAGGGTGGTGTTCTGGTTCTCCCCCTAGCAGCCTGCTCACAGCGCCAACTTGCAGGGAGGGTTTGGCTTCTCGTTCTCCTCCCTCGCAGTCTACCCCCTTAACTATTTTCTATGGTTGGGTTGTCCTGAACTCTCTGACGGCATTCAAACATCGTCTCTTGGATCTATTACTTTTTTTCCTTGCACAGACAACACTGTTGGAGCCCCAAGGCCTTCTGTTCTAATCTCTAACTTCCAGTTCCTTCAACAGAGCAGTTTTCAACCAAAGGTTGCACTTCCCTTGCAGGGAGTGTGCAGGAGCTACAACAGAGAAGACTGTGGCTACTACAATCCTCTGAGCCACTGCTGGCACTGAGTGAGAGGCAGGATGCCACCCATCCTGTGAGGAGGCACGTTCTCCCTCAATGCCCTCTCAGGCACTCTCAGGAAGAAGCTCTGCACTCACCCAACTCCTCAACGGTGCAAAGCCCTTCCCTGTGCTTTCCCCTTGTGCAAAGCTCTTCTTCCACTCTGCAGTGAGCTGCTGTCACCTGCTGTAGCTTGGACAGTCCAGGATAAATGACATTTCCCCACCACAAATGTTTACAGTAATTTATACTTTTTGTATAGTATGTATCATAACTGTGAAATATTTATGTAATTACACAAATATCTGTCTGCCTAAAAGATTATGAGCTCAAAACTGGAAGGAATGTCTTCTCAATGCTATTATCTCCAGAGCCTAGCAAGATACTGTGCACACAAGTGCTCAATCAACATTTGTCAAAAAACAAAACAAAAAACCCCCTCAATGTACCAAATCCATATAAACACAAAAATGTGTATTCATAGACATTTTAATTTTCTTTGGCTTAGCACAATAACCAGGCTTGCAGCAATTGTTTCCAATTATTTCCTACTTTTTTACCAAGTCTCCCACTGAGCTAATGCCACCTTGTTCTGCCACCTTCCACAGTGCAGAACAGAGTCTGACCTAGTTGGGTCCAAATTAGGAGTCCCCAGTAACAAGTGCCCCTGTCACAATTACCCGAATGATCATGGAGCAGTTTTCTTGATTCTAAACTCTCCCTCTGCTAACAACTCATATACATTTTCTCATTTCTCACTAGTGAGGTTTTTTGGGGGAGGCTGGGGGACACTGGGGATTGACTCAGGGCCTCCACACTGAGCTACATCCCACCCCTTCTTTTATTTTTTATTTTGAGACAGGGTCTTGCTAAATTGCTAGGTTGCCCAGGCCAGACTTGAACTTGTGATCCTCCTGTCTCAAAACTTCTAGCATGCTAGTCACTAGTCTTTACTTTGCCTGTTTTTCAGGTTCCTCATAAGGTTGGCTCTTTGTTTTCCTTTTTAAAAAAATTTCCTTCCTTTTTTACTACTTATATGGTGTTGTTATGCCTCAGTTCTAAGAATAGCTTCTAATGTGTGTTCTCCTTCATATCTTCCTTCTGTAGCATCCACGTTAGGCCTTGCAAGCTGCCATTCTTGGTCATCACTATTATCCTCTTCCAGAAAGTCACATCCACCATGAATATTTGACCTTTTCCATATAATCATTATCATATCTCAAATCAAGTATACCTGTTATTCCAGTCATGTTGGACAATTAGGTTCTCAATTTTATATGTTTGGAGAAAGAGTTCAGTTTTTAAAAAAATCATAGCCTCCATACCTGTATTATGTATTTCATGTTGGTTTTGTTTCATTTTGTTTTTGAGACAGGGTCTCACTATGTAGTTCAGACTGATCTTGAACTCACTATGTGGCCCAGGCTGCCCTCAAACTTATGGCGATCCTCCTGCCTCATCCTCCAGAGTGCTGGGATTACAGGCATGCACCATCACACCTGGCAATCGTGTTGTATATTTAACCCAGGGTTTCTTGACTGGGTTGTTGAGTCCAAGGTCTCCAGACTCCTTAGGATATTTATCTGTGTATTTATTGGGGGTTGCCATAGCTATTTCAAGAGATTCTCAAAGTAGTCTATGACCAAAAGAAAGAGGTTAAAAACACGGCTTTGTAACTCAATGTTTGCCTGTGAGATGACAATGACCCTGCAAAACCAGGATATTCCCAAGCAAAAGTCACCTACTTTGTGTGCTATACTTGGAGTTCTTGGACACCCTTCTTTGGGCCTCTGGGTCTCCTTCAGCCATATTCACCAACCACACCATTGTTGCTATCGGGAAAGACAAAAATCCATGTTAGCACTAGAAATACAGCATGAAACTGCATGAACAGATAGCTAGTAAGCCATTATCATTCTGTGGAAATCGCCAATCTTTGTAATGCTGCCTCAGTAGCCGTAATCAGACGTCAGTGTATGCTAAAACCCACAGATCATTTTCTTTGGTTTTAACAGATTAAAAAACAACCCTGAAACAGACTGTTTGCTGTAGTGTTCACACTGCAGCTGTTATGAAACACCATTTGTTGTCCCTGAAAAGCGCCCAGAAGGGAATCTATTCACACCAGGGAGGGACCCTGAAACAGGCCTCTAGAGGATGTCCTAAAGCAGTGTGAGCCTATCAATGGAAAAGTGGTTCTGGAATTAGATTCCAGGACAAACTGAGACTCATGAAACTTCGATGATGGTTATTATTCTATAGAAGCATAGAATAAATTTCCTTCATGTTATGTTGCATTTTTAGAAGCTTTAATAATGCTAAACTGTTTATACATGAAATAAAGGTTAAAAGCAATAAACATGAAGAGGTAAGAATTGACTTCTATGTTATACATATATATATATATGAAACAAGAGAATGTGAATACTTTAAAATGGTGCTTCTCTCTTTTTCTTTTTAGACAGAGTCTCACTGTGTAGTACAGACTGGCCTTGAACTTACTAAGTAGTTGAGGCTTGCCTTGAACTCATGGCCATCCTCCTGCCTCAGCCTCCACGGTACTGGGATTACATGTGCTACCATACCCAGCTCTCTTTCATATATTGTACTCAAAATAAAAAATGGTATCACCTTTATAGGAGGGAATTTGCTAATATCTAATCAAACTACATATGCATTAGCCTTTGACACAAGAATATAACTTTTGACTGTTTTATTTCCCCTAGGATTGGAGATGGAACCCAGGGAAGGTTTACCACTAAGCCCAGCCTTTTATACTTTTGAGACAGGGTCTCACTATGTCTTGCTAAATTGTCCACGTTGGTCTCAACTTACGTCCACTGTTCTTCAGCCTCTTGAGTAGCTCTCTTGCTTTTTGTTATTACTCTTAGATAATTTCATTCATGTTTTTGAGGAACTTAAGGTTTCTTGAAGAATTTATGAAAGAACTACACAACCAAAGAAGCTAGAAGTTCCATTACAGCCACACTGACTCATTCACTTGTAATTTCTGAGGTCAAACAAGTGTTATTATACTACAATCTGTCCAACTAGAACTCAGTATAAACCAAGCAGGCAATACACTATTTAAATCCAGATCCAATAAGGAGAAACAGAAGGGCAACTATCGTGTACAAGACTGATGAATTTCTATGGCTGTACTGGCAATGGAGCAGCATGTAAGTGGTGTTTTGGTTTACAAACTTAACTCCACAATTCTGGTTGCAAACTGATTTAAATTCAGTGGTTAGGTTCAATGTTTAAAATTTAAATTCTAGGTTTAAAAAAACCTCTCAGACTCAATAATTTATAAAATCCTCACAAGTTTAGTATTTCATGAAAACATACTTATTTTAGATCTATCTGATCTACACAGAAGTAAAGGGCTGCATCCCTTTTACCTCATATATGTTGATTTATCACTCAGATATGTGAGAATGTCAAATGTTCTGATAATTATTTATACAGACTGATGCTGTATGTGACAGGTATCTTGAAACAACAGAGTACACTTTCTTTTCCTAACACATTTAACATGGAAGGTTCAAAGTATATTCTAAATTCTTGCCCCTTATGGCACCCTCACTTGCCATGAGTCAACAGATTTTCCCTCCTTGTTCAACTATGGGGTCAGCTTCAACCAGTGTCAGGTGCCCACCAGAGACGACAGTTCATTAATACTCAGTGTAGACTTCAGGCCTTGCTAACCTCTTGTACTTCCAACCATTAAGAGAACACGTGCTCAACTAGCCCACGGGCCCAGGCTGGTAAAGAAAACACGGAACAAAGTCACCACCAGAAGTCCACCAGCTGAGGTGATGACACATCTGCCAGGTTATAATGAATGACCTTTAAAAAAATCCAAAATTCCCCAATCCCCTCTCACTTTTTTGCTGAAAACTAGGATTTACTTATTGTATCTTTGTTTCATATCCCTTGAACACAGTAAGACGCTTAACAAGTGCTTGCTGAGTGAACAGAAGTGAACAATCCAGTAAGTGAAACCCAACATTGGTATATTTGCTTAAGAGAATTACTATTATAGTTCCCATATGTCTAAAATCTTTTTTAAATGTATTACTTTGAAATAATTTTAGGTCTAAAGAAAAGCTGCAAAAATAACACAAAGAATTTACATATATGCTAAACATTTACTCTGATATCCTTAACTGAAAAATTACACAAATTATAATTAAAAATATGCAAGTAGAAGGAGTATAAAGAAAAATTTAACTACTCAATCTCTAACTCCCACTTCATAGAGGTAAGCACTATTAATACATCTTCAGTTTCTTTAATGTATCAGTGGGTATTTTAAATATATAGACACTCATAAATACACAATTCTGTTTCTTACTTTGTCCTTCAGGTTATTGTATGTACTGCTTTAAATCTGTTTTTTTGTACTTAACAGTTTTGGGCATTTACTATCTTTTTTTCGTCTTTTTGAGACAAGGTTTCACTATGCAGATCAGGCTGGTCTTTAGTTCACTTTGTAGCCCAGGCCAGCCTCAAACTCGCAGTGATTCTACTGCCTCAGCCTCCCGAGTGCTGGAATTACAGGCATGTACCAGCAGCCCCTGCTGGTCTTGGGCATTTAAAAAAATAACTGGACATACATAGAGGTATGCCATATATATATATATATATATATTTTCCCCCCCTCGTGTGTGTGTGTGTGTCTGTGTGGTGTTAGGGATTGAGTTCAGGCACTCATACATGCTAAAAATGTGCTCTATCACTGAGCTACATCCTCAGCCCCATCCTATGCTTTTTATGTAAAAGTGCTCCCTTATGATGGACACTTAGGTTGCTTCCAGTTTTTCCCTAACGTAAGCACTGCTTCAATGATCATCTTTCTACCCTTTCACAAGTATATCCCTTAGTATACATTTCTAGCATTCACTATGACTATTTCACATAACATTTTGTATACACCAACATAAAATACATAAGTAGGCTATAATTCCTAGGAATAGCATGCAAGAAGTTCACACTCAGACATTCATTAAGAGGAAAACGCTGATGCCCAAATCTTCACAACTCTTTTCTGCCAATAAACACAGTGAGTACATGCTAATCAGTTGCAAAAATAATGAAAGATCCTAATGTTGCAAAAACAGTGAAAGATCCTAGCATTCCAAACAATGGCTGTTCTGAACGGCACCAGGCTTCTACAGCAGCAGGTGTGGCCCCATCTCCTTCTACAAATGACCTCACTGCATCTCGCAGAAAGACCCAGGTCACCTAACATGTGCTCCCAGCTTGACCTCCTTCCATTCCGTTCTGTCTCTCCCTTTTGCTTTTCAGTCCTCCTTTTGCTTCAGTCCAGGTCCAGCTCCTCTTTCTGAATGTGGACAACAAGCTCTGCCTGCTCTGTCAGGAACTGTGTGCCATGAATTCTCCGGGTCTCTTCAAAGGTTTTTTTCACTACTACTGGTCAGCCTTAGAAAATGACTAAACCTTCCTTCTGGAAATAACGTTTCCTTAACCTGCTCTCCTCGAGAGGTACCACCTGCTCTGCCCATGGGACAGGAAGCTTCAGAGTGGTGGGTGGCAATCAACTACACCTCTTCTGCACCACCTTTCTGTCTACACCATCACAGCCACTGCCAGCACCAGCAAAATCCAGACATGCACACAGCCTTCCCTTTGGAACACTATATCTGGTCCTAACATTCTACTGAAATTACTCTCTTGAACGTCATTAATGATCCCTATAGGACTGAATTAGTCTTTATTACTTTTGACTTTCAAGAGATCTACCTTGAAACTCTACTTTTTAAATAACCCAAAATAAGCAACAAAACAAAACTCTCCAAAAACAAAACCAAACTAAAGACTGAAAAATAGAAAGGACAAGAAAATACATCAAACTGATAATGAGGATAAATACAAGGTAAAGTTTTAAGATGGGGCTGGGCATGGTGGCACACGGCTGTAATTTCAGCCCTTGGGAGGCTGAGGCAGAAAGATCGTCACAAATTCGGAGCTAGCCTGGGTTACACAGTAAGTCCAAGACCAATCTGAACTACATAACAAGACCCTGTCTCAGAACAAAATAAACAAACAAAAAATAAGATTGAGGATGATAGTTATAGTGAAATTTATCCTTATCACCAAATTTTACCGTTTTTCAAGGATAATGTATTAATGTATTGCTTGTATAATTAAAAATTAAATATGGAAAACAATACCTAGTGAAGTGAGAAACAAAGCAAAAACCAATTATGTATCTAAGAAATACATAAAAATATTTAAATTATCGGGGCTGGGGATTTAGCTCAGTGGCATAAGCGCCTGCCTTGCAAGCATGTGGTCGTGAGTTCGATCCCTGGTACAAAAAAAAAAAAAAAAATTATCAACAAAAGCAATTAAACAAAACAAAAAACATGGCAAGAGAAGACATTATTTTGCCTACTGGATCTCATACACATGTGCACACACACATGCATACAAGCCAGCATCAACGAAAGGGTAAGGAAGTGGTACTTTCACATCATGACAACGAGAGGTAATCTGGCAGTATCAATCAAGACTTAAAGGTACATGTCCTCTGACTTAGAAATTCCACTCTAAGAATGTGCTTTGCAAAACATAGTCACAAATTCATCTTATCTGCAAGCACTCTTTGTGATAAAAATGAAATGTATATGATCTAACTGCCAATTACAAGAGAATGCCATGCAGCCATTTCAAGTACTTATATGAAAAAAGTCATGAAATGACTATATGAAATAGTCACGAATAGCCGGTTAACTGGAAAACACTGGCTTTTCCAGTTTTCTGGTATTTTCTTCTATTCTCTTCAGTATTTTCTCTTTGGTTTCTCACTGTGTAATAGTTGGCCAAACTCTGCTCTTGGCATTTTTACTTGTACATGAATTATGCACTCAGTCGCAGAGCTTAACTACCATCTCTGTGCTGCTTCTTTGATTCTGCTCCTCTGTTATCAACTTTTCCCCAAGCATTCAGACTTCATTTTTGAACACCTGCTGGAACTTGCTTTTTTCTTTTTTTTTTTTTTGAGACAAGTTCTCACTATGTAGCAGTTCAAGCTGGCCTGGACTCACTATGTAGCCCAAGTTGGCCTCAAAAATGTGGTGATCCTCCTGCCTCCTGCTTCAGCCTCCTCAGTGGTGGGGTTATAGGCACCCCCAGTTGCTTTTTTTTTCTTTTCTGGGGATTAGGATTCTTTTTTCTTTTCTTTTTTGGTGATACTGGGGATTGAACCCAGGATCTTCATATGCTAGGCACTGAGATACACCTCCAGCTCTTTTTACATTCTGCGACAAGGTATCGTAGGTTGACCAGGCTAGCCTCAAACTTGCCATCCTCCTGCCTTGCCCTCCCAAGTGGCTGGGATTACAGGTGTACATTGCCACACCCTACTCTCTCCTGCTGGAAATTTTTACCTGGACAGTCCACACATCTCACCAGTTAAATTAGATAGTCACAGCTGTATGCAATACTAAATAGATCTCTAAACAAGGAATATTTCTTCATCATCTTTCCTTCAGGTTTAAAATCTCTCTCCTCCGGTGCTAACAACTAATGATTCTCTCTCTAAAACCTCTCAGCAAGTCCTTCCCCTGGTGGTCACAGCCAATAACATAGCTCAGTATTTTCCATCAGTATCAGGCAATACCCTCTCAGTGATGTTTAATACACATCCAGTATCAGTACCCACCCGTTACTCACCCTACACAATGCTGCTAGCTTACTGACAGTTACGCTGAGCATACTACTCTTCTCCTCAAGAACTTTCTATGACTGCCCCCCAGTGACTACTGAATAGCAAATAGATATGTGAACCAGTCAAAGATATCCTTGATCTTGCCTTAATCTGCTTTCCAAAATTCATCTCTTAGTACTACCTCTGATCAGTATTTATTGAGTGACTAGAAAGAATATGACTGAGACAAAAAAAGTCCTCCTAACCAAACAAAACAAAAAAACAGGTAACATATTCTGAAGAACAGTACAATTTTTGCAGTAAGCTAAAACAAGATTAACTTGTAGTATGTATTGCTCATTCGTTCTTTTGTAGCACTGCAGGTTAACCCAGGGCTTTTGCACTGAACTATGTCCCCAGCCCTTGTTTGACATTTTAATTTCGAGCCAAGGTTTCACCAAGTTTCCCAGGCTAGGCTTGAACTCACAACCCCTCTAGCTTCAGCCTCCCGGAGTGCTGGGATAATAGCATGCTCTATCACACATGAACTGATCAATAATTCTTGACTAATAAAATTTTAAACAGAAATAATGGCTCCCTGATCTCTAGGTATTCCCCATTTCCAGTCACACTGAAAACTCTTGAACCAAGGGCGTGTAATAACAACAGTTTGCAAGGAAACGAAAGGTCTGCAGGGCTTCCACTGATAGTACATATTTAAGATGAGGGAAAGTACCATAATGATCATAATTACATGTGTTTGACTTCCACAAATTCTAAGCTGATTACTAGTTTACTATCATTTTGACATACTTACAGGAGTAAATGAGAGCTGGAAAGAGTGTTTCATTTCTCTCCTGAGCTGTTTCGACCAGCATTCGAAGTGGGCCTTTTGGGCACAAAACAGCCACTAAATCTGGAAAGAAAAAAAAAAAAATCAGATAAAAAGTACTAGGTAAATGTCTAAGTGGGTATGTTAAGAAAGAATTAGCCAGGGAGAAAGAGTTAATGTTTTCTGTTTTTATATAAAAAGGTATTGAATGAATATGAAACAACTGGTAGGTAAACTGATAGGGATGGGTGGGGGCCACGTATACAAAATAGACAAAGCCAGATAAAAGAGATAGAAAACTGCAATCTGGGTTTCATTATTTGCTTATTTGGATTCTAGGGACAGAGACAGGGAATGAATCTCCTTAGTTTGAAGGAATGAGGTAGAAGTAATAAGGCACAACTATTTTAGAACACATGTCAATTTGTGATAAGCAGAAAGAGGGAGTTATTTCTATACTAAGCTCTAAATAGAAGCTTTATGCAAAGTATTTTTAAATATTTTAAAATAGGAAGAGCAGAGGGGGAAGATATCCATCACTTCTCCTTTTTAAAAATAGTATAAGGCTCAGGATAGAGCTCAGTGGTACAGTAGGTGCCTAGCAGGTATGAAGCCCTAAGTTTGATCCCCAGAACTACAAGAAAAAAACAAAAAAGCAAAGTACATATACTACTTAAGAATACTTGAAACAAAAGCATGGCAAATTTAAACAGAAAAAAAAAAAATCAGTAATTCTCTGCATGATAAAGCTTAACATTTCTTTAGTTTCCAAATACAAGCACTCCATAAATAGTCAGGTCTCAAAATATATGTGCTGAAAAATGGTTGATTTTAGAAGAATAGCAACAAAGAGAGGAAGCAAAATATCTAAATTATTCCCAATTCTACCACTATTTCTTTCAATTGCAATTTTTCTTACATTTTCTGTGTCACAAAGATTCAGAACATAGAAAATAATTTTAAAAAGACAACAGGTATAGCTAGATTTATAAAGGAAGATTTGATTTTTTTGTTGGTTTTACTGTATTAGTCATTTATGCTAAAAAAAAAAAACAAAAAAAAAACAAGCCTTCGGGCCAGGGATTTAGCTCAGTGGCATAAGCGCCTGCCTTGCAAGCATATGGTCGTGAGTTTGATCCTCAGTACCAAAAAAAACCACCTTCATGTTTGGAAGTGGTCGCGTCTCTCTGTATTATAAAAGTAGTAATAAAGCAAGAAGAAAAGGAATATAGTAACACACACACACACACCTAGACACCTCTACTCTACTTGCACCATTTCCACTTCAATTTGTCTGAATGACAAAGGCACATTTGCCTTACTCTGAAATGATGAGATCGTTGGCTTCTTTGAAGGTTCCACAAGCTGTAACTATTTGGTTTTATGACACAATTTCCCTTACAGAACTTCAAAGTGAAAAACTCCTTTATTTTTAGAGCAATTAAGGTAAGTGAAAATTAATTTTTGTTTTGAAAGTTTTAGAACATTTATGAGAAAACATCTTGAAACTTTGTAAAAATGAAGGATCACTACTCTAAATACTAGGTATAAGACCCTCAGAGGAACTAAAAGTGAAGAGATAAGCATTTGTATGATGTGTGGAAGCAGTTGAGGGCTGATGGTAGCATAACACAGTGGAAAGAACACTGAACTTCAGATTCAGATTGTAGATCAAACCAAGTAAAAGCCTGGGTAAATAATTTACACCTATTAAAATTCAAGATTTTTAGTAGTAAAATATAGATAATAACTGCCTTGCTTTTTTCACAGGATTACAGATTTTTTTAAAAAGCTAACATTTACTTTTAGATACTGTTGTAAATATCACAATTATTAAACGAGTGACTTGTCTGTACTCCCAAAGCCACAGAGTGAGACTAGTGGAGACCCTAGGCAGCTGTCTCCAGACTGTGTTCCCAATCACAGCTGCGCAGTAGCAGACTAAAAACTGTTATGAACTCCTTATGAAAGGCAGGCAACACACGGCATGGTGGCTCACATCTGTAATCCCAGCATTCAGGAGGCTGAGGCAGGAGGATCACTGTGAGTTCAAGACCAGCCTGGACTACAAAGTGAGCTCAAGGCCAGCCTGAACTGCTTAGTGAGACCCTGTTTCAAAAAAGACAAAAACGTAGGCATAGGAGTACACAACTTCTATAATCCAGAGTAGCTGCTCAAATACAGAACAGAACTAGTTCAATTCTATTTCTGGGCTTTTTCTTGGAAGATGAAAAGGTTTTCTACTGAAAGCCACCAGACATTTTAACACATATTAGAATGATGATAAAACAACATACTCTCTAGAATATAGAGACCACTGCCTGGCCTCTGAAAATGACTCTTTGCTTTCCGGTGGGGGAATAGCAAAGTATTTAGCTCTACGGCTGCCTCAGTTACTCACAGCGAGGGTCTGCTCTGACTTTTCAGGACCCATGTCACATGGGTTGTTAAAGAATCTGAGTTATCTGAGTAATTTTAATTATAAAGGGGTCCTTTAGCCACCAGCACTGGAGGAGCTGAGGCAGGAGGACTGCCGTGAATTTGAGGCCAGCCCGCACTACATACTCCTTCTACTGAAGAACTATGGACATAACTGCTAAGAGTCTTTCCTAAACCAAGAGAACTAGAAGAGGAAGGAAAATAACAGTGAGGCATTTCTGTGATGGAAACAGTGTTGGCCTTGGATTTTACCATATACTGAAATCACAGCCAAGATGAGCCATGCAGTCCACTCCGGGAGGTACTTGATGAACACCAGGGCCATGAGGGCACTGATCATAATAAGATATGCCTGCTGCAGTCGAAGGGGACCTTTCCAGTGAATGGAAATCATTCCCACCACACCAAAATTCCAAATCAGGAGTGCAACTGTAATGTAGTCCACAGCAACATTGTAGGTTTTAAACACTTCCCTGAAAAAAAAAAAAACAGATTTAAAAAGATTTATGTGCAATAATTTTTAACCAAGACATTGTTCAGAGCTACAGTTCCCAAATTTATTCAAATGTTGCCTTCATATTTTTACCATGTTCTATGTTAACGTTTTTCTTTAAATTTGTTTTTTCCTCAAGTGGAGCTTATTTTTGTTTTTGCAGTTACTGGGGATTGAACCTAGGACTTCACACATGCTAAGCAAATACTCTGTCCTGGAGCTACACCCCTAGTCCTTTTTATTTTGAGACAGTCTAGAGAAATTGCTTGGCCTGGCCTGGAATCTGTGATCCTTTGGCTTCAGCATCTGAAGCAGCTGGGATTAAATACATGTGTCACCACACCCTTGCAGCATAAGCCTGGGTCCAGGGAGCCCCATCTCTTACTTTTCTGCTGTAAATTTGTACTCTGGCATAAAAGTAGCTGGCTGTGCATCTCAGTACCTTTCCCTGAGGGATATAGGAAGCAATCTCTGTGTTAACCCGCTTGGTATGATGAAAGGCAAGAAGTGTGCATGTGTGCAAAAGTAACAAAATGGGATTTGGACCCACCTTTATGCGCCACTGAATTGGTTTCATGTATGTTTACCTGAGCATCACAGAGGGTCCAATAGACCCACACCATTCCAGGATTTGTTAAAAAGTTAAGTTTTTTTCTGATTTTATTCTGGTAGAAGTAGCCCAATTCAGTACAAAGGCACATGAAAAACCAGATTTGCAAGTTTTGGGGGAGGTCAAAGTGAATCATCAGATTTCTCAGGCATGGATGAAGATGATGATTCATTATGGTAAAATACATGCTTTCATATGTGGTGTGGGTATATGACGATGATAGTGATGATGATGATGATGATGATGACAACTTTGACACTGGCCATGTGAGCTAAAGTACTTGTGACAGTGAAGTGGTGCAGGAATTAACTGATACAGACACAGGGAATGGGGAGGAAGGGTTGAAGGGAGGGTAGGAGGATGTGAAAAAAAAAAAAGAATCAAGTTCAGACACAGGGAATGCAGACCTCCTTGATTCAGATGACAAAGAAGACAGCAATGTGAGCATATATTTGACTAGTTGAAATGTTATAAAATGAAATGATCCAATGTTATCTAGGTTCAAAAATACAGTGAAGATCTCGGTTAGGGTGAAACGCATTGGACAGAATGCCAGCACTGCCATTCAAAGTTGGAAATTGCTGCAGGATGCTATGTAATACACATAGCCTGAAATGCGGTAAAACATTCTGTATATATTGATAGCCATATTAAAAAATGTACTTATTATGACACCTCACTAGCGGAACTGAAAACATTCATAGGTCTGCTGTATTTAGCACTCAGTTTTTTTGTTTTGTTTGTTTGAGTTTTTGAGACAGGGTTTCACTATGTAGTACAGGTTGGCCTTGAATTCACTTTGTAGCCCAGGTTGACCTTGAACTTGTGGCAACTTTCCTGCCTCAGTTTTCCCAGTGCTGGGATTACAGGTAGGTGTCACCACACCAGCCAGCATAGATTTCTTATGGTGACTACAGAAATGTAAGACTTATTTATATTTTATTGACATCTTATTTCCCTGCTAAGTGCATGTTGTACAATATAGTAGGAAGCTTCTGACAAAACAGGAAGGAAAGAGAGGTAACAAGACTGTCATATAGGAAAGGAAAGCTAAGCACACATCATGTCTGTGTAAGTGAGATGTGTGCAGGTAACATGCAGTTGTCATGTGTGAAGAGTACCTTGGGTGTGATAGTTAAAGCAAAGCTTCTTTTAATGGTAGAGTTCTATTGGTATTTTCATTGTAGTTCACATAGGAATTTACTTCTGATTAGGTTTTATAAGTATGCAGCTGATGTGAAAATGTTGATGTCTATTCTAAATGCATATTAAGAATTCAATACTGTGGCCCTGAAGCAAGGCCAGCAGATTGCTTGTAGCTGCTGGTTTCAAACAGGAGCCTAAAGAGAATTCTTTCTGTGGTCTGTTGGCCATTTCAGAACTTTGGAAATGGAATGGTCAATTCATCAGAAAGAAATAGCAGGTGAGTATGGCGGACTTCGGGGGGCTTGCAGGGGAGAGACCCTGGCGCCCAGGGACCTGCACCGTGGAGTTGACTCGGGGTGCCGGGAGAACAAGGAACTCCCCCCACTCTGGGGGCCGATGAGTGTGCAGACTTTCGGCGGCCTGAAGGAGAGAGACCCTGGCGCATCGGGACCTGCATGGTGTGGTTGACTAGGGGTGCCGGGAGAACAAGAAACTCCCCCCTTCTCTGGGGGAGGATGAGAGTGTGGCTGACTTTCAGCAGCCCAAAGGAGAGAGACCCTGGCGCATCGGGACCTGCACAGTGCGGTTGACTCGGGGTGCTGGGAGAACAAGGGACTTCCCCCTATCTGGGGGCAGCTGAGAGTGTGGCAGACTTTGGGTGGCCTGAAGGAGAGAGACCCTGGCTCGTCAGGACCTGCACCGTGCGGTTGACCTGGGGTGCTGGGAGAACAAGGAGCTCCTCCCCTCTCTGGAGGGTGGCTGTGATCCTGCCAGCATGTGGGCTGAGAATCAGAATCAGACATCTCATGTCTTCCTGTCCCCTGCCTTGCCCCCCCCCCCCCGCTTAGCAAGTGGGAGCCAGTGAACTGGACATCTTGTAAAAAGATTGGCTATGTTATTTAGTATGAGCTCCCCATATGCAAAGATATGGACAACCATTTGGAAGAAAACAAGAGACCATATGATAGATAGTGAAGATCTCTGATTGTCTAGCTTTGAAATTTATGCTTTCTTATGCCCCATTCTGTTCTGTTTTGTTGTGTTTAATTTTACCCCCTTTTAAAATAAAATAAAAAAAAGAATTCAATACTTTATTTCATTGATATTCTATGTTCTGTTAACTACAAACTGTGTAACACAATAAGAACCTCCTGAAAAACAGCAGGACCACTGAGATGTCATCTGTCCTACAAAAAGGTCAGGAAAGCAAAACTTTTACATGTGCTGTTAATGTAAGCAATGCATGTGTATGGGTTGTGCTGCAGTGGTCATGTGTGCAGACTGCCTTAGGTGTGATAACTGAAAGTAACAATTTTTTTTTTTTTGCAGAGTGCTATTGGTATTTTCATTGTAGTTCACATGAGAATTTTTGTTTTGTTTTGTTTTTGTTTTTGGTGCCGGGGATTGAACTCACGACCTCGCATTTGCCAAGCAGGCATTTATGCCACTGAACTAAACCCCCGGCCCTGATAATTTATTTCTGATGTTCTTTTTTAGGTTGTGCACACCAAGAACCAGTAAATGTTGAAAATTTAGATGTTTTATAAACACTCAATAAAATATTTAAAAACTCAGTATTATTTTTGTAATTTTTTCCTGTTAAGTACTCATTGTTTAAGAAAGCTCATAAAATTAAAATTAGTAATTCGTCAACAGAAATATTCTAAACAATAAACGTGGGTCTGACAGATTCACATTTATATGCACCTTGATGACAAAATTAGTCTTATGCTCCAAGGGCTACACAAGTACCTATAAATTTTATAGCTAGAAAATAAAATTTCATTTTCTTTTTTTTAAATTTTATTTTAAAAGAAAGTAAAATTAAACACAACAAAACAGAACAGAATGGGGCATAAGAAAGCATAAATTTCAAAGCTAGACAACCAGAGATCTTCACTATCTGTCATATTGTCTCTTATTTTCTTCCAAATGGTTGTCCTTATCTTTGCATATGGAGAGCTCATACTAAATAACATAGCCAATCTTTTCACAAGATGTGTAGTTCACTGGCTCCCACTTGCTAAGCAGGGGGAGGGGGAGGGGGGGACACGGGATGGGGGACAGGATGACCTGAGATGTCTAATTCTCAGCCCACATGCAGGCAGGATCACAGTCGCCCCCCAGAGACGGGAAGAGTTCCTTGTTCTCCCACACCCCAAGTCAACCGCACGGTGCAGGTCCCGACGCACCAGGGTCTCTCTCCTTCAGGCTGCCAAAAGTCTGCCACACTCTCAGCTGCCCCCAGAGAGGGGAGGAGCTCCTTGTTCTCCCGGCACCCCGAGTCAACCACATGGTGCAGGTCCCGACGTGCCAGGGTCTCTCTCCTCTGGGCTCTCTAAAGTCCACCATACTCACCTGCTATTTCTTTCTGATGAATTGACCATTCCATTTCCAAAGTTCTGAAATGGCCAACAGACCACAGAAAGAATTCTCTTTAGGCTCCTGTTTGAAACCAGCAGCTACAGCGATCTGCTGGCCTTGCTTCAGGGCCACGATGTCATTTTCATACAATGAAATTTAGTGCACCCATTAGAAAATATGTATTTCTAAGACATATATACACAGATGATAGCATGTCAGATGTCCTAGGTAACCGAAGTATTTATTTCAGCACAAACTTTGGGTTAAAGGGACCATCCAAGAAGATGATTCTTCCCCTTACTTTGAAATTGCAAAATAAATGCTGAAATTTCTGGGTAATGTGTACTAAATATTTCCAGTATACTAGCATGAAAACCAGATGAAATACACTAGTGTCAATCTTTAGGATATAACACATGAACCATGAATCAGATAAAATTCACAAAAGATACTATGAAAAGTAAGTCTCCTTCCCTACTTTCTCCCAGCTTCCACTCTAGAGGAAAGCATCACTATGTTATAAATTTGCTGTGCATCCTCCCAGAGAGCCTAGGAAAATATGTATATAAATACATACTTTTCGGGGATTTAGCTCAGTGGCATAAGCGCCTGCCTGGCAAACTCGAGGTCATGAGTTTGATCCCCGGTACCCCCCCCCCAAAAATAAATAAATAAATAAATAAATAAATACTTTTTTACTAGGTACTAAATGAGAGCATATTATATTTACTGTTTTATAACACACTTTTTTCTTTTAATAATACTCAGGGAGAACTTTCCACATTAGCAGATTATAGCTGCCTCGATCTATTTAATTACTATACTTCATGGATATAGAATAATTTAGTTTTCTATCAGTTTAGACTGATCTTTCCCTAATTGATACACTGCTGCCACAAATATTTCTAGACATCACTTAAATTTTTTAATGCTGTGCCAAACATTTTGGGGAGATGGTTCTGGATTTTGAACCTAGGGCCTTTACAGTGAGCTGTGCATCACCCCACCCACTTCTAAGTTTTATAATTGAAGCACATTCTTAAGTAGTCAGGCTGGGTTTAAATTTAATAATCTCCATGCCTCATTCTCTCATGGACTGCTGGGATTACATGCCTGTTACACCACGTCTGGCTACCAAACTGCTTTTAACAAAGTATATCAGTAGGTAAGAGTTTATTTCTCTGCATTTTTGCCAGTTAGGATATTACCAAGCTATTTGATCTTCATTAACTTAATGTGCAGTTTTAACCCACTCATCTTATAAGGAAGATGTGCAAAGCTCTCATATATTTAAGAGTAATTTGTCTGTGTGTTTTTTTAATTAGCAGTTTGTCATTTATTCTTTGATTCTGTTCATGGTATGTTTTAGATCTTTTACCCATTTGGAATTCATCCTGGTATAGAGATAAAGGAGTCTAAAATTTTTCTCCTAGTGGACTACTTGATTATCCCCCCACCAATTAGTAAATAACCCATCAAAAGTCTACTAATGCTGTCACCTTCAACATAAATTCCATTATAAATCTGAGCATTTTTCTCCTAGACTTTCTAATCTTACTCTTAGTGCAGGTATCATTATTTTTATATTTTATTTTTGGTGGTACTGAAGCTTGAACTCAGGGACTTTGTACATCCCCAGCCCTCTTAATTTTGAGACAGTGTCTCACTAAATTGTCTAACCTGGGCTCAAACTTGTGATCTTTCTGCCTCAGACTCCCAAAGTGCTGGATTACAACAGTGTGCCACCACGCCAGGCTCAGGTATAAGTGTGTTAATATTGCAGTTCTATAATTTCTTATCAGGTAGGCCTACAACTCTTTTATTATTTTTCAATTCCAGAAAGTGAAATATTCTCATTTAATTTTCCAAATAAACTTTAGAGTCATCTTGTCCAGATTAAAAATAAAATCCAATTCAGGGTTAAAAATAAATCCTATTAAAAATAACATCACCGGGGATAGAACCAGACATCAGTCCTTTTCCATGAGTTGGCGCCATTCGCAGACTGTAGGGGACGAGAACAAAGAGCCAACAAGAAGACAAGCTCTCCCTGCAAGTTGGCACCATGCACGGACTGCTGGGGCGAGAACCAGACACCAGCCTCTTCCAGCACATGGGCTGGGAGACAAGAAGAGCCAAAGTCCACTTTCGGCCCTGCCCAAGTGACTGGATGATCCAGAGAAACACAGGCTGCCATGATGGCTATTGAGGTAAAATACAACTTAATGCTTGTAGGGTTTAGTGCTTCACTCACTGCAGGCCTAAAGCCAGTAGTCTGATCATCTATTCACAAGGTAACAATACACAATGTAGCATCTATGGGGATCTCCTTCTGAAGGTGGTAGCCATTGTTAATCCTGTTTTGAAGTCCTGCATCATTTTCATTATTTTGTTGGGTTGTGTTTTATTCTGTTTTGTCTTGTTTGGTTTTAGTATATCTGATGGCATGGGCAGCTATTTCACAGATAACAAGATATATTATGATAGCCATTTTGGATTTACTATTATCTTGTTTTGAAGTGCTTTATTGCATTCATTGTTTTGTTTTTACTGGTTCTACTGTGTTCTGTTTTATTTAATTTTTACTATGTCTGAAGGTATGGCTGGCTATTTTGAAGACAGTAACAGGCATTGTGGTAACCATTGTTGATTTCCTATTATCTTGTTTTGAAGTCCTGCGTCATACTGTTTTGTTTTGATTGGCTTTATTCTGTTTTATTTTGCTTGTTTTTATTCTCTTTAAAATAAAAATTACAAAAAATAAATAAAACAAAGTATTTTATTGAGTTTATAGAAAATTTTAAAATAAAGAAAATCAATATTTTATGATATTAAGCCTTTCTATGCAACCTGGTACAACTTTCATTTGTTTAAATCTTCAAGCTATTCAGAAGCTTTTAGAAATTTCTTATATTTGCACAATAATTATTTAATCCTCAGGTTGGTTTTTATTTTTGCTGCTATCACAAATAACATTTTTCCTTTCATTAAATTTTTCAACCTAGTTGTTTATGTGAATGTGTAATATGCATTTATAAATGTTGTATGTAATCGTCTTACCATACTGACTTGGTGATTCTGTTTTCCAAATTAAATAGCTCATTCCCTTTTCCCACTTAACTGTGTCTGCCAGAGCAAAATTAGACAACAGTGTAGTAAAGGAAGCCATCTTCTTGTTCCTAACCTTAATAGTTTCTCTTCGAGGGTGATACTGGCTTTGAGAATGAGATCTGTTTGTTTTATTATGTGAAAGAAGCAACCATCCACAGTATTTGTTTTATTAAGATCAGATCAGGAAGAGGTGCTCAATTTTACCAGATGCCTTTTACCCTGCACAGAAATGAAGATCTACTAATGTGGTGACTTACACAGAAAGTTCTTAATAATGAATGTTTTCCATTCTGCAAACAAACTCTATTTGGCTATAATGTATTATTCTTTGAATGTATTCCTGCATGCTATTTGTTAATATTTATTTATTTATTTATTGCATCAATAAATAGGCCTGGTCCACAGCTTCCTTTTCCTTGATAACTTGCAGGGTCTTGGTTATCAATCTTATGTTGGCTTCATAAAATGAATTTAGGCTGAGCATGATGGCATGTGGCTCCTCAGGAGGCTGAGGCAGAAAACTATTAAGCGTGAGCCTAGCCTCAGCAACTCAGCAAGGTTCCGTCCCACCAATAATAATGATAAGCATCATCGTAACCATCATAATAACCTGGAAGCTTTTCTTCTTTATCTGTGTTCTGTGACAGTTAAAATACTATTAGAGCTATCTCTGCCTTAAAAGATTTAGTGCAAATCCATTTAACAGGAATCATTTGAGACTCTATTGTTGCTGATACTGGTGCAAGTGGGGTGTCTGATTTATTTCAGTCCACATTACTGTCTCAAAGTGCATCCATCTTCCAACAAATAACTCAAGTTTATCTTTCTTTATGGTACAGCAGTATTTATTAGTTTTACTGCCTCCCTTCCTTCCTAATTTAAGAGGTAGAAAGATTTGAAAATTGTGTCCTGCCACTGATGCTGAGGAAGGACAGGCTAGTAAATCTCTGAATCTAACTATTCTCATCAATAGAATAGCCCAACTATAGTTTCACATGTGAAAATTTCACATAAGATTTGATAAAAACAACAGAAAAGGGGCTAGGAATTTAGCTCAGTGGCATAAGCACCTGCCTGTAGTGCAAGGTCTTGAGTTTGGTCCCTGGTACCAAAAAACAAAACAAAACAAAACAAAACAAAACAACACAACAGAAAAGTCTGAAAATCAGTAAACTCATGCTTAAATACATTCTTAAAATCTTTTTAAGTATTTCAATTTATGTCTGTCTGCCATTCTTTTCTTCCTTCCTCACTGCCCTTTCTTTCCAGACAGGGTATTGCTCTACCTGGAACTGACAATAATCCTCCTGCCTCAGCCTCTTAAGTGCTGGGATCACAGGTGTGCATCACCATGCCTAGTTGAGAATATCTCTATGGATAATATGACTCATCTTTTATATTCAAAGTATAATATTTATGTGGAAACAATTATAACTTAAGAATAATTCATCAATAAGAAGCATGGCTTTAAGATAAGTTATGGAGCCCATACAGTTTAAAAGGAGACTAAAAATTCTACCACTTACCCCAAGTAAATGAATGAAAAAAAGAACAGCAATAATAGAGATGAAATAATAAGCCAGGCGTGAATGACCTAGGAAAGAAAACATTTAATATAATCAACAGTATCTCTTTGAAGTTCAATTCTATAAGCAGAAATCATGTGACTTCTATAAGTTATAGTTCCATCTCTAGCTTAGTTTACTTCACAAAATAACCAACAAATTACTAGCTTAAGTTTACATCACTAAATAATGCTGAATTAATCTTTACCAAGGCAACAGACCAAATATGTTAATTTGAGGTTTTAATGTACATTTTTTTAAACCAGTGAATAAACACACATACACATATTTATCCAGCTATCTATCTATCTGTCATCTACACTGTATTTCCTTTGCATCTTCTCTGTTCAGGTTTTTTAGACTATTACGTTTGTAAGTGTTCTTGTAAATGTTGTAAAAATATTAGCCCTTGCCTGTAATAATGATTGTAAACAGTTTTCCTAATTACATTGATCATTTATGTTATGATTTCTTCGATTATTGCCTGAATTAAAGCCTCTACTGATGATGATTAAATAGCATCCCCCTTTCCTAGAACATCTGGCAGAGGGCGGGCCTTTATCATCATGTAAAAACTGCTAGTTAACTTCCTTATACTAAGTAAGGGCTGGGAAAGACAAGGGCCCTGTGTCAGTACATGAGTATCTCTTTGAAGCTCAATTCTGCAAGCAGAAATCATGTGATTTCTGTAAGTTATAGTTCCATCTATAGCAAATGATGTGCAATAATCAATTGTCTTTTCTGTTGCTACTTTTGTAAGGATCATTTACTCTTTTCTAGCTTCTCATACTTTTTGAAGGCATTGCACAATCAACCACAGATATGAGAAGTCCTTGTGGTTAATTTCAAAAGAGGTTCTGGCAAGCTTCTGAATTTCTGACTCGAAAACTCCTTCACTTCACATTAGGAGTCAAGGTAAACAATTTCTATAGTGCTGCCTATGCTTGCTAAGACATGAACATTAAAAACCAAAACATAGCTGGACAAGTGTGGAATGTGGCTATAAGCACTTCAGATTGCATCAAATTCAGCATAACTAAAGGACGCATAGAACTGACTCAAAAGATATTAAGACAGGTTCTAGACGTGACAGAGTAAAACATATTCCACCCTGTCTCACCAAATGCAACTACAAAACAACAGAAAGTATGCCACAGCTAGTTAGAGACTATGAAAAGTAGAAAGCAGATGGACTGGGGGATTGAAGTACCACCAAATTAGCAATGAATTCACCACTTTTTCCCTTTTGAGATCCACCTTCCTCCACTTGAATTCAAGTAAGACAGCAGGAGCTGCAGAAGTCTACAGGCCTAAGGAGCAGAAATGGGTCTCCCGATACGCAGAGAGCTGTGAAATTCTTTTTTTCTTTTTTCTGGTCTCTCATGCCCTGCTCCCACACAATGTGGGGAGGTAGCAATAGGGACACAGAATCCCACGATTCAGAGAGAGAACCTTCCTTCTTGATTGGAGGAGCTGTAGTCCTCAGAGAGTAGATGAACAGTCCTTGCTTTGTTTCTCTCTCTGACCTCTCAACTGGCCCTGACACCAGGAAAATACTAGGCTGAAGGAATGGAAGAAAGAAGCTCAGAGAAGCAAGAAAATACCAGAGAGGTCACAAAAAAGGAGAAACTTGTAAGAGTATCTTTTAAAGCTGTTCATGAACCTGTGGGCCTCCTCCAAGGTATGGATTTGACCCTCATGAGCATTTAGACTCTGACAACTCAATTCTAGACAGAGACTAGTGACCAGTGGCACACACTCTGAGAAGCAAAGGCTTTGGATCTGACATGGTAACCACAGTCTATAGCAGGCTGGCTGAAATGTGAGACCTGAACCAGTCAGTTCAACTAGCCAACAAAACAAAAATATCAACATCCTCTATAGACTTAAGAGCAGAGCTCATACTGTATGTCATACTTTAAATGTGCTTTAAATATGTTAAAAGATACAGTCCAAAATAGTTGGCATATAAACAACTAGAAAATATCAATTTGCATGAAAAAAGACTCAATAAACACCAATACTAAGAAGACACAGATATCAGATTTTTTTTTTTTAGTTGTAAATCCTACAGTTTATTTTCCTTTTTACTTTCTTTTTTTTTTATTATTATTTTTTGGTACCAGGGATCAAACTTATGACCTCACCCTTGCCAGGCAGGCATTTATGCCACTGAGCTAAATCCCTAGCCCTAGAGTTTATTTTTCAATGTAACCTACCAATTTGTGATTTTTATTTTTTTCTTTCTTTCCTTTTTTATGCCAGAATTCTAAGTTTTTAAAGCAACTATTATAAAAATACTGCAAGAAGTAATGGTAAGCACTTGCAATGACAGGAAATACACAAAGTCGGGGGAGGGTAGAGTTAAGAATCAAATGGAAATTTTAGCACTAAAAAATACAGTTTAAAAAAAAGTTGACTGGATGAACTCAGCAGCAGAATGCAGACGACAATGGAAACAGTCAGGGAACTGAAAGCTAGATCAACAGAAAGTATTCAAATGGAATAATAGCAAGAAAAAAGATTAGCAAATGAATGAGCAGAGTACCTCAGGGACCTATGGAACAACAGCTCAGATTAAGTATTCCTTATTTGAAACATTTGAGACTAGAATTGATATTTCAGAGACTTTTGGACTTTGGAAAATTTGCATTGAAGAGCTAATCAAAACAAGTCCAATTATTTGATTTTGGCACAAAATGGGGACTGGAGATATAGCTAAGTGGCAGAGTGTGTGCTCAGCACGCCTAACGCCCTGGGTTCCATGCCCAGCACCCTCTCCCCGAAGTTTCAAATATGGCCTTCAGAAAACTGAGCAAGCGGGGTGTGGTAGCACACACCTATAATTCTAGCACTTGGGAGGGTAGGGCAGGAAGATGACCGTCAGTTCAAGGCCAGCTTGCGCTACAAAGTGAGTTCAAAGCCAGGCCAGGCTGAACTGTGTAGTGAAACCCTGCTTCAAAAAGAAAGACAAAACAAGCTGGGCATGGCGGCTCATGCCTGTAATCCCAGCATTCAGGAGGCTGAGGCAGGAGGATCCCTTCGAGTTTAAGACCAGCCTAGGCTACAAAGTGAGCTCAAGGCCAGCCTGAACTGCATAGGGAGACCCTGTCTCAAAAAGACCAAAAAAAAAAAAAAAAAGACCAACAACAAACAAGCAAATAAGCAAATAAAAAAACCAAACTTTGAGTAGAGTGTTGTGGCATGAGTCTATAGTTTCAGCTACTCAGAATGGCTGAGATAGGCAGACAGCTTGAGACTAGCAGTTTAGGGCCTGCCTAGCCAAGGTTTGGAAAGACTCAAAAGAAAGAAAGAAAAGAAAGTTTCAGATACAGATGCTTAGTCTATAAAAAGTTATTTGTGTTATCAGTCTCAGAAGATGAGGGTAAAGAATGTGATACTAAAAAAATTCTGAAGAATTAATAATTGAAAATTTCCCAAATTTGGCAAAAGGACATAAATTATAGATCACAAAGTTCAGTGAACACCAAACAGGAAAAAACACACTCACAGTCACATAATGAAACTCCTGAAAACAGAAGAAAATCTCCAAAGTGAACAAAAAAAATGACATTACTTACAGGAGAAGGATTTAAATCTGATTTTCATCAGAAGCTATCAAAGCTGAAAATGAAATACTTTCATTCCTTGTGGCACTGGAGACTGAAATAATACAGACTTTAAAATGCTGAAAGAAGACAACCAAGACAATTCTACATCTGGAAACAATATCTTTCAGTAGTAAATGTGAAGTAAAAGTACTACAGAAGGAAGGTGGGCTAAGAGAAAGTGAAGCCAGCAAACTTTCTCTGAAAGAACTAGTCAGAGAGGGCAAATAATGCTGGAAGGAAACTCAGAGCATCAAGAATAAAGTAAAAATGACAACAAACGTTATTACAATATTTTCCTCTTAATGTGTTTTCACTCTACCCCTTTTGTTTTTAGGTACAAGGGACTGAACCTAGAACTTTATGCTATGCTGGTGCTCTCCCACTGAGCTACACTTCCAGCTTTAATATATTCCTCAAAATATGCTTGATGGCTGAATGAAAATTATAACGTTGTCTGATGGGCAACTTTGTTTTTGGAGCTGGGGGGTCTCTGTCACCTAGGCTGGCCTTGAACTATCTTCTTGCCTCAGCTTCTCCAGTACCTGGGTTTACAGTGTATGCCATCATGCCTGGTTTTCTGATAAGCTTTTTTAACACATGTGGATTTAATATGTAAATCAATAGTTATGTCAAGAGAGGAGGCTAAAGAGATGTATCTAATGGTAGGATTCTTACATTTCACTTGAAGCGGTAAGATATAGATCCTAAGTAGACCATGAGGAGTTAAAATAGGCTGAAAACTCCTATATCTAAGAAATTTATAGCTTGTAATATTCCAAAAATGGAAATTCTAGGCTCTCACAAAGTTTACCAAACTCTTCAAGAAATGGTGTCAGTCTCTCCTCGAAAACAGAACAGAACACACACTTCCCGACCTGTTCTATGAAACCACTATTATCTTGTATTATGGTTTAGATAAATATTCTCCAAGATCCTTGCGCTGTCATAGACAGGCTTTCGGAAGGTGACTGGATCATGGGGTCACTGCAGCTGGTTGCTGTTAGGAGGCAGAGTGTGGTAGGAAGAGGAGGGGCACTGGGGGCATGACCTGGGTATTTCTCAACCCAGATCCTCCCTTCCTTCTCTGCCTCCTTTCTGCTAGCAAGTGGGTAGCTTTCCTCTGTCCAGCCCTTCTACTGTGCTTTCCCATGGAGCCAGTCCATGGACTAACACTGTGAGCCAAAATAAATGTTTCCTCCTTTTAAGGTACAGGTTTTAGGTACTGTATTTTGTCCCAGTGATGAGGAAGGCAACTAAGACACTCTGATATCAAAACTATTCAAAGATGGTATGAGAACACTGCATCTGTATCTTGAATACAGATGCAAAATCCTCAACGAAATGTTTGCAAATTGAACCCAGCAAAGTATAAAAAAGAATGAACCACATCAAATGGGATCTGTAATGGGAATGCAAGGCTCATGCATCGTGGTATGCGCCTGTAATTCAGCACTTTGGGATTCAAATTTGAATCTAGCCTGGGCAACTTAGTGAGACCTCAAAATAAAATATAAAAAAGAGCCAAGTGCAAAGGCCCTGGGTTCAATCCCCAGTACCACCACTACAGAAAAAAAAATCAGTTTATTAATACTCTAGAGAGAAAAAACCTCACATAATCATGTCAACTGATAAAAACAAAAATGAATGCTAAGACCCTAGGAGAAGCTAACATTATACTTCATGAAAGATTAAATATTTTCCTGCAAGTCAGGCAACAGTACACATATGTCCACTCTCATCAGTTACTGAAGACAGTACTAGAAGTTGCAGCTTACAAGGCCCCTGTAGGACATGCTTTCCCCAGCACTTTCTGCATGTTTCATTTTTATCATTAATTCTCTACATAGACACAGGTAACCAGAAAACTAGAGACAGATACCACTACACAACTCAATTTCTTAACAATAGGCCTATATAACTCCATCCCACACACACCTTCCAATCCATCCCCCCATCCTGTGAGGCATAGACTCGCTAAGGCATGCTGAGTCAGTACCCATGAGGACTTTAAATAGGCTCGGTGGGGGAGTTACAAAGAAAATGTGAATAGCGTACAGAGCCCCTTCATAGAAAAGTAACAAAAAGAAATTAAAAAGAAAAAGCACTGCCAACACATACACAAAAACAACCTAGTTCATCTGGATTCTAACTGCTAGAAACACATGAGGTCAACAAAGTTGACATGGGAAATCTGCTCAGGGATAAGAGGATAGCACTCAGGCTGGAGGAATATGAGCACTGTGGAGCAGGAAGGGTGACAGTTCGTTCTAGATGAGCAAAGCGGTAAACTGGGGTGAAGACAGGATGCAGTGATCATGTCAGTGTGTGCTTTAGTTTACAATTATACATTTCCCCCCCACAAGTATAGGTTTTAATTTAATCGATAAACTGGAAAACACTGAAGTAACTAAGAGAGCCTTCTTAGCAATATGGACGATCAGATCCTGAAAACTTTCTCCCCATAAAACATAAATAATATGAAATATTTTAAATATACTTTGAAATATGTAGATTGAGGCCCAAAGGAGAAGAAAAACTTTTAGAACCAACCCCACCACCACTGCCAAAAAAAGTAGGGAAGCAGGAATCAGGGGATTTAGGACGGTACGAAGTCATCAGGTAGTTTAAGGGTATACGCCAATCTTCAACGATTCTGAATTTTAGGTTTTAGTGTCCATGCCAAAGACAGGTTTCACAGAATCTCCAAAACTATACCTTAGTAAATATAAACCTGAAATGATCATAAAAAGCTAGAGGAAACAAGTAACTATGAGTAAAGTCAATAGAATTATGCTCTCCCAAAACTTCAGATATTGAAATGACTGGATAAGAAATATATATATATATATATATATATATGTCAAAGACAAAATGAGCAAGGAAAGAGATAATATTCAAACATTTTAAAACAACCAAATATTCCTAGTACCACAAAAATAAAAACCAACAAATAACACCTACCAAACAGAAATTCTAGAAATATAGTTAGTAATATTTGAAGAAAATCACTTGAGATAAAAAGAGTTCTAAATCTACTCTTAAATCAGAAAAGGAAGGAGATGGGAGAATTATTATTATAAAACAGGAGATTTATTATGCTTCAATTTCTGGGTTTTTTATTTGTTTGTTTGTTTGTTTTGTTTTGGTACTAGAGATCAAACTCATGACCTCCTGCTTACCAGGTAGGCACTTGTGCCACTGAGCTATATCCCCAGCCTCAATTTCCTGTTCTTGAAAAAAATGTGCATGTATTAAGATTCAAGTAAAAAGAAAAAAAAAAGTGTCCACTGAACTATTAACAGAGGTCCATCTGGGTAACAGGAGTTAGGGAGACAACTCCAACATATACAGTTATATCCAGTATGAATTTTTTTTAACAGTGAGTGCCCTCCCTCTCCTATTATTATCACTAATTTTTGCAGTGCTGGGCACTGAACCAAAGACCTCACCAATGCTGGGCAACATCTTGCTCTGAGCTATATCACTAGCCCTACTATCTTGATAGTGATAGTGAACCTTTTAGAGCTTTCAATGAGACAAACAGCCCACAGTTCACCACTGTTGGTTTATAAGGTCAGCTAAGAAATCAAGTTAAGGGAATTGTGTAGAAAGGGCCAGCATCAGAAATACTAGACATGAAGAACAAAAGTAACTGATAATTATGAATAATAATAATGGGTATGACAGATGGCAATGATTACAAAATTAAGAGCAAGAAGGCCCAAAATTAAGAGAAGCAGACCTACTGATAAGGGGATGACATAAAAGATAATTAGTTCAATTTATATGCTAACAGATTATCTGACAGGTGTTGATATACAAAGGAAAAAAGAATCAACTAACCATGGGCCTAATAAGCAGAGACTTCTAGGATAAATGTTGTATTTGAGAGTGCAAACTTTAACCATATACACTTTTCCACGAAGCAACGAGACAAACAAAAAGTCAAATGTCAGAGGCTCAAGACTAGTATGTTTTAGGAGAAATTCTGAAGAGGATTGAGGAAGAAACAAACGCAAAAGAAAGAAACAATGTCAAGCAGAGGAGGGCAATGGCATTAAGCCAATCAATGGCAATAACGTTCACAGAAATTAAATTTAAAAAAAGTCAGCAGATACAACCAAGGGAAGTACTGGAAACCACAGAATAAACAGTTTCTATGGTGCCACGAGGAGAGAGACTACATTTCAGGGCACTGAGAATTGGAGCTGAGATGAGTCTCATGTAACGGCTGTGTGTCAGTTCGGGCCAAACTCTGGGCTCACAGCCCCATACTGACCCATCAGCTTCTAATCTATGTAACTGTGTGCTGCTACCTCAGTTCCCTATTTGGAAAACACGGATAACAGCTGGGTTTCTTCACAGAGTTGTGTGGAGATTAAATGAAGCAAGGCAGAAATAGTTTGTATGGTTTAATATATTGTCCTCTAAATGTCCCCCAACCAACTGGCTGACTCGGAGGACTCAGAAGGAGATGACAGCAACTGAGGTGAAAGGAATAGCTTGATGCTTATATTGTTTGACTGACTTGCAGGCCTGGGGCTGATGGTCTGGGCATCTGTTTGGAGGTTGGCAGTATGCACTGTGGCAACCTTGGGGGATTTCCTTTTGTCTTGTTTTTGAAACCCAATGTTTTGTTCCATTTTACTGTTTTGTTTTATTCCCTCTCTGGTAACCTAAGCAACTATTTTAAGGATAACAATACGAAGTATAACAACCACTGATAAATTTCTACCATCTTGTTTTGAAAACCTAGATATTGCTGGTTTTGTTGTTGCTGTTGCTATTTTTCAGGTTTGTCTGCTTCTTGATTTTTGTTTTTTCTCTTTAAAATAAAATAAATAAAATAAAATAAAATTAAATTAAATTAAAAAAGCAGAGTTTAAATCATTGGCTCTTTGGCTTGAGTACTGAGACCTGTTATCAAACATGCCTTTCATCTTCTTCCCATGTGATAATGGCAGCCCATAGATGAACCCTTAGGGTAAATCTTCCACCCACTCACAGGTTTAACAGGTTCAACAAGTGAGGTTAAGCTCTGTATTATTTTAGAGTTTGTGAGAATTAAGAAAATACTCTATCTTAACTAGTAATCAACTACATGCAAGTTAAGACATTTTTTCTGTCAATAAAATTTACCACCATGTAAGCCAGTGTGGTGGTACACCCCTGTAATCCTAGTACTTGGGAGGCTGAGGCAGGGGGATCACTGCAAGTTTGAGGCCAGCCTGGGCTACAAAGTGAGTTCAGGGTCAGCCTGAACTGCATAGTGAGACCCTGACTCAAAAACAAATTACCACCATTCAAAAAAACTTGCCAGGTATGGTGGTGCATGCCTGCAATCCCAGCACTTGGGGAGGCTGAGGCAGGAAACTCACTGAGTTCAAGGCCAGCCCGGGTTCTGTTGTGAGTTCAAGGCCAGCCTGAACTACACAGTGAGATCTTGTCTCAAAAAAAAACAAAACAAAACAGAAAAACCTCAATGTTGTGAAGGTGGGATAACATAGACACTCCTATTCATTACTGGTGTTACATAAAAATTGATATAATCTTTTTGAAAAAAGAAGTTTGTATATTGAGAGTCAAAAATGCAGGTTTAATTTGCTCCAGAAATACCATGTCTCATATTTTACCCTAAGAAAATTATTGAAAAAGACATCATTGTTTTTTTATCATAGCCTATAATCAGAAACAAATTGCAATATAAGAGAAATCAGAAGACATAATTACAATATACTCATTGAGTCAAATATTATGTAGCCATAAAAATGTTTTCTATTTATTTACTAGGTACTGGGGATTGAACTCAGGACCTGGTACCTGCCAAGCAGGCACTTATGCTGCCGAGCTAAATCCCTCGCCCTATTTTCTAAGAATTTGTAACGCAGAAAAAATGCTTATGCTGAAGTAAAAGCTAAGGAACAGCACATACTGATTATTATGTATTTTAACCATATTTTTAAAATATACTAGAAAAATACTTAGAAATAAAGTAGACTCTAATATTTGGAAAGTTAACATAATTTCTGATACTTGAGAATGACTGTAAAGGTTTATAACTTATAATTTGCAACTTTTTGGAGCTTGAGTCTGAAATGTGACAGTTGAATGGAATTGGGAGTGAGTTACTTAGCGGGTAACAACTAGAAGAGAGGGTGGCAGTTGGGCCTGTGTCTTTTCTGTATGATCTCCCTCGCCCACTCCCAAGGAAAGAAGTAGGGTTACCACAGAAGAGATCTGTGCAGATGGAAGGCTACAGTTCAGAAGCAAGGCATGGTCAGTCACCAATGTGTTTTAATACAAGCATCTCAAGGTGGCTTTATTGTTCTTCCCTCAAATATGAGAATCTGAATTTTAAAATATTTTATGGGGAAAATTATATCGTATGGTACTATCTGTGAATGAGGGCATATACAAAAATTTTAGGGTATACATTCCTTTAGGAAATCTTAAGTACACATGAAAATATTTGTTCTCCATTTATGCCTTTTTGTATTTTTTAAAATACTCCACCAATTATGGGAAGACAGCAAAAAGTGAACTAGGTCTGAAATATAAAACCTTTGTTCTTAAGAGTTCCTTCCCTCTCTGGAGGGCGGCTGTGAGTATGGCCTACTTTCAGCAGCCTGAAGGAGAGAGACCCTGGTGCGTCGGGACCTGCAACGTGCAGCTGACTCGGGGTGCTGAGAGAACAAGGAACTCTTCCCCTCTCTGGGGGGCGGCTAAGAATGTGGCAGACTTTTGGCAGCCCAAAGGAGAGAGACCCTGGCTCGTCGGGACCTGCACTGTGCAGTTGACTGGGGGTGTCAGGAGAACAAGGAACTCCTCCCCTCTCTGGGGGGCAGTTGTGATCCTGCCAGCGTGTGGGCTGAGAATCAGACATCTCATGTCATCCTGTCCCCCATCCCGTGCCCCCCCTTCTCCTCCCCCCTGCTTAGCAAGTGGGAGCCAGTGAACTACACATCTTGTGAAAAGATTGGCTATGTTATTTAGTATGAGCTCCCCATATGCAAAGATAAGGACAACCATTTGGAAGAAAACAAGAGACAATATGACAGATAGTGAAGATCTCTGGTCGTCTAGCTTTGAAATTTATGCTTTCTTATGTCCCATTCTGTTCTGTTTTGTTGTGTTTAATTTTACTCCCTTTTAAAATAAAATTTAAAAAATTAAAAAAAGAAAACCTTTGTTCTTTACTAGCCCAAGTAAAATATGTGACAGGAAAACCCAAGCATAAACAGAACAGGCAGAAAGCCTAGCTGTGTCTCAGGCTTACCTTATAGCACCTGTATTTATACAGAACCACCAGGAGGATGGTCATGACCACAATGACACTGATCATGATGGCGGCGTTCAGCACTGAGTGGAGGGCTCTTTGGCCCACAGTCTCCGTGTCTTCTGTGAATGGGGTATAGATCCTACAGTGAAACAAAACACAGAGCCCTGTGTAAGTGTTAACTGATATACTGCAAATGACTTACTGTCTCCAACACCATAATTTTGTTTTGTTTTGTTTTGTTTTGTTTTGTTTTATTAAACTGACACAAGTCACTTTTTCCCATTTCACCAGTCTGGCTAAGAATTTTTAAACTAAGAAAAATAGTTACACTCTAAAATGCTTCAAAGTAAAAAGTATCCAAGATAGGGAGATGAACTTACCTCTGAGCCAGGCACTGGCTCCATCTAGTGGATGCCTGAAGTTGAAATAATTACCTCACTAAAAGTTTTCTTCACAGTGTACATATTAATAATCTGCTAGATTAACAAGATTTTGCTGCATAAACTACCTAGGCTGACTAGTGGTGTCCAAGGAACATAATATGGTTTGTAGTTACTGTCTTTCATCTGTAGAGTGCTTCCAATTTGAGTTGTTCTGACAGTGATCTTCCCTTTGTTTCTCAATCACATTAAAATATTTTTATTCTAGGAGCCAGTCTCAGCCAAAAGGTTTTATTTCTGCCTTCCACATAGTTAAGCATGGCCATAAGACTAACTAATGGCTAAAGAACTATAAGCAGACAAGCTGCAAAAGAAACTGCCAGAAAAAAGCATGTTCTACTAGAGACGCCCTATATCCTTTTCTTCCCTGCTGTCTGGATGAAGGCTAGATCCAGAGTAGACCCTGAAGCAACCTAGAGGACAAGAGTCAAAGGAGAAAGAGGAGACTGAGTCCTCGATGCCCACAAAGCCAATGCACTGGTGTGGACTGCCTGGCTCCTCACTGCTCAGTAGGAAGAAGGAAAACGGGTGTCTTCAGTGAAAGCAGCTGTTCTCATTTTCTGTAACAGGGTCAGGAGACTCTATAAAGAGTCAGGTGGTAAATATTTTAAGTTTTGTGGGTACAGGGCCTCTGCAACCACTGAACTCTGCCTCTATAGGGTAAAAGCAGCCATAGACAAAATATAAATGAATGGACATGGTCGTGGTTCCAGTGACTTTATTCACAACAGGAGATGGGCAGGTAAGGCCCCTGGGCCACAGCTTTCCAAACCTTGTCCTGTAACCAGCAGCCAAACTTCACCATTATGTAGGTAGTTACTGTCCCTAACCCCTGCCCTTCAGTCATGTCTTAGCCACAGTTTGGCTTTCAGAACACTATGAAGTTTTTCAGATACTTTCCAACTTTACCTTTTAAATTTCACTTAAAAATCTTATTAAAACTCTATCTCCTAAGAAGAACTAGATAGACATCTGGATTAAAGCATTTTTCTAAGAGATCTAGGACTAATACCAATAGCACCAGGAACCCACACAGTAGTTTTCAAGTTTAGAGAGGGCTGATTTCCATTAGTTATTCATCCATTCAATTAACAACTTTCTTTTTTTATTCCTATTTATCTGTATCTCACACTTGGAAGCAAAATACACTCCCCAGCCTTACAGAAAATGAGGAAATCACATTCAAAAATGTAAATAAGCCAGGGATTAGCTCAGGCATAAGCGCCTGCCTGGCAAACATGAGGTCACAAGTTTGCTCCCTGGTACCAAAAAAAAAAAAAGTAAATAAATATACTTGCAAAATGTGACAACTGAAAAAGAACAGGTTCAGCTGGGCACGGTAGCACACGCCTGTAATCCCGGTACTGGGGATTACAGCTAAGGCAGGAAGATCACCTGGACTACACAAACAAGTTCAAGGCCAGCCTGCACTATGTAATAAGACCTTACCTCAAAAAACAAACCAAAACCAAAAAAGGGCTCTAAAAGAATTAAGATGTTTTGGGGCTGGGGATTTAGCTCAGTGGCATAAGCACCTGCCTTGCAAATGCACAGTCATGAGTTTGATCCCAAGTACCAAAAAAAAAAAGAAAAAAAAAGAATTAGATGTTTTACGCACATGTACAAATCCCCCATGATGAATGTGATCATTATTACTGCAAACATGCATTAATAAAAACAACAGCAGCAACAAAAACAACCACTTAATGAAAATTTAATAATTTAGGGAAAAAAAGCCTTAGGGCCAAGCCAAATCATTAGACATATTGAAGGTCACTTCCTAGTTCTATAAATTTAGGAATATTATTAATCTCTCTAGCCTTCAATTTTTACCCCAGTAAGATGCACATAATACTACCTACCACATAGTATAGGATTAATTGACATTTGTGTTTAGAGTAGGACACTTTTATTTTTTGGTCATGCACGATCTGAACTACTAAGTGATTCTAGACACACTGCATGTGTGTCAATCATAGTGATATCAAGTGTAGGTACATGACCAAGACTTGGACAATCAACATCTCTTTCTAGGAATCTGTATCTCACAGAGAAACACATTGGAATGGGTGTGTTCTTTGAGAATTCTTACTGCTGAGATCTTGGGCGCCATCATGTTTCCTGTCCTAAGACTTGATTTTCTGAGTTTTTACTTTGATTCTGTTAATAGCACAGCGTTGTTCAGGAAAACAAAACAAAACAACACAACACAATAATGACCCACTGTCCTGATGAGGGAAAAATTATTCTTAACTTGCTCCATTCCAAATAAATTTTCTATACAATGACACCTTCAAGAAATAATTCTGTAGTACTCATTTCATCACTTAAAGGAACTAAATACCCCCCATTCAATTGATTCCTCCAGTACAGAGGCCTTCAAGGTGGTAATGAAATTGCCCTTGAGAACAAAAACATTCATACGTACAGTTGCCCATCTTTCCGGGTATAAAAGCTGACTGATTTGATGGTAGCCACAACCACCACCATGCAGAGGGTCACAGGTACAAAGAGCATGATGACATGTTTGGCGCCATATTTCAACGTCAGCTCCTCATCTTCTTCCTCATCTTGTTCCACCACCTGCCGGGAGTTCTCCTGAGGTCGGCCATTAGATACCGGCTGGGGGTTGCCCGGTCTCCTTCTATCACTGTGCTCCTGTCGGTCCCGACTGTCATTCTGAAAGCACAAGAAAAACCATGTCAGTAACTCAGACTCTTAGAATCCAAGTATTCTACATCAAAAACAGGATGTGCAACAATGAGACCTTGGACTAATTGAAAGACTAAACACTTGAGTTCTAAAGACTTGTGGCAAGAAAGCCAACTTGCAGGCAGTACGCAGCCCAGCAGCTGGTGTTATTTACCACTCTCCCTGCGGCAGGTTCATGCTCCTTCTGGGCCCTGGTTCATCTCATTCTTTCCTCTCATTCTCAACCTAAGACAACTGTACTCGTGCCTGGAGGTCTGGCTTCAACACAGACACCTACATCAAAACTTAATTTGCCACTGCTACAAGGCAGAGTAATCTCACCCTTTTAAATTCATTAAAGTACTTTCTATCTGCAGTTTTACACCAATTATGTAGAGAACAAATATAAACTTTATTACTAATAAGACTTTAAAACCTGTGCAGTGATGTTCAAGGGATCTCTGAATATTTCTTACAATTGTACATACAGCTACAGTTGTCTTTTAAAAAGTCAACTGACCAAACTGTAGGGAGCAACTCTGCTGTAAACAGTGCTGATGGCCCATGTGTCCCCTCCCCTACACTCTGCATGGATAGGGAACCACACCTGGCTGCCCAGCTACACTACTCACATCTTTTTCTTTAAATCTATTTTTAAAGAGAAAAAAACCCCTTCAAAATACAATACTTAAGGGGTAACAATGGTATACACATTTGTGTATTGTTATCTTCAAATCAGTCCAAACAATACTAGCACAAACCTCTCTTAGAGAAATCAGTAGTATAACTATCTTTATACTATCTTTAATACATACATATGTTGTTTCTTTCTGCTTCTCACATTAGTAAGACAATACAATATTTACACTTGTGTTTCTGATTTATTTCATTTGTGAGTACAGTCTCAAGTTGCATCCATCCACCTATAAAAATCTCAAATTTATCCTTCTTTGTGGCTGAGTAGTACTCCACTGTATAAAAATATCATATCTTTTGTATCCATTCCTCAGTCAATGGGTATTTAGGTTGTTTCCAAGACTGAGCTATTATGAATTGTGCTGCTATAAACATGGGTGCACATGCATTACTGTGGTATGATGTTTTCTACTCTTCTGGAAAAATACCCACAAGGGGAAGGGCTGGGTCAGTCTTAGTTCTTTGAGGAATGTCTGCACTGATTTCCACAGTGGTTGTACCAGTCTACACTTCCACTAACAGTAGAGAAGGGTTCCTTTTTCCCACAGCCCCTCCAGCATTTGTTATTGGTTGATTTCTTGCTAGTAGTCGTTCTTTCTGAGACGAGGTGGAATCTCAGTACATAGGTCCAGTTTTAATCTTTGGCATGTGTAGAGCCAGTTTTTCCAGCACCATTTATTAAAGAAGCTATCTTTCTTCCAGCAAATGTGTCTGGCACCTTTGTCAAAGATAAGGTGGCTTAGTGTGTCTGGAGTTATTTCTGCATCTTCTAACCTGTTCTATTGATCTTTAGATCTGGTTTGTTTTTTGTTGGTTTTTTTTTTTGCCAGTATCACACTGTTTTTATCATAGTAGCTTTATAGTGTAATTTCAAGTCAGGGATTGTGCTGCCCCCTGTCTTGTCTTTGTTGCCCACGATTGCTTTTGCTGTTCTAGGTCTCTTCTGGTTCCAGATGAATTTTAGGATTGTTTTCTCTAATTTGGTGAGATATGCTATTGGAATTTTGATTACGATTGCACTGAATCTGTGTAACAGTTTTGGAAGTATGGCCATTTTTTTTACTACACTGGTTCTTCACTATGTTGGTACTCCCATATCCAAGAGTATGGGATATTTCTCCATTTTCTAATATCTTCTTCAATCTCCTTTTTCAGATACTGTAGTTTTCAATGTAGAGGACTTTTACATCCTTTGTGATTGATTCCTAGGTATTTCATCAAAAGATGAAATTGTGGGTGCTATTGTGAAAGGTACTGTTTCCCTGATTTCTCTCAGTGAGTTTGTTACTTTCGTGTACAGGAAGGCTATTGATTTTTGTACTACTCATATCTTAAAAGTCACACTTTCTAAAGGATAGAGTGAATAACAACAGCAATAACGACAAACAGTAATAAAAATAATAGAGAGAAAAAAACAGGCACTTCCCTTTGACAGATAATCAAATAGGAGATGAATGCAGATTGACACTACTATTGCTGTTAAGATGAAATCAGCTTGGTGAGGTATTGCAGCAAGAACATTTAAGCTACTCCAGTGCTCATTTTTTTCTTACTACCGTGTAAAACTATTACTGTGGTAGTATTCATTAAACATACATTCCACATTTAATGATAGTTTAAAATTATTGCACTGCACTAAGGACTATGAAATGTGCAATGCTTTTAATTCTCAAAACCCCACCACACCATCACTTCACAGGTACATGAGAGGTCCTGAACCTAGACAGCCTTGAGGATGGCACCTCTGCCTTCCTGGGGATTGAACCCAGGCCCTTCATACACATCCTAGCCCTTTCATATTTTGAAAAAGGGTCTTGCTCAGTTCCTAAACTGCCTAGGCTGGGCTCAAACTTGGAATCCTCCTGCCTCCACTTCCCAGAGTGCTGGGATTATAGGTATACAGCACCATGCCTGCCCCAAAATCTTTTGTCTTTTTCTTCTTCCCCCCTCTACATTTTTTATTGGAGCATACTGGTTATACAGATAAGTGGGTTTTGTTTTGGCATATGTGTACATGCCATAACATACTTTAATCATCGTTTCTCTCCAAGTCCTTATAAGACCTTCTCCTTAGCTCCTGTTTGTAAGACAACAGGGGCCTCTTCAAATTCAGTGTGGGCAAGGTTTCTCTTTCACTTCATTTTTACATCCCACAAGCGGTTAGTGAAATTCTGTGACATCTCAGATATTCCGCTGTAGCAATACTGAAATTGTTAAGATCTACACTCTGCCCTTTAAAAGTGTGTAAGTTAGTTTTAGGAACAAGCTGTAAAAATTTTGCTGTGCCAAATACTTTAGATTTTATCCTATAGGCATCAGAAAGTCATAAAGATCGTTATGGTTAATGGAAATGACACAATCAAATTATATTTCTTTTTTTAAGAAATTTGAAGGAGCAAGACAAGGATGCCCATTACCACCACTCCTATTCAATATAGTTCTGGAAAGATTAGCTAGAGCAATTAGGCAAGAGAAAAAAAAAAAGGAAGGGGCTGGGGATTTAGCTCAGTGGTTTCAGCCTGCCTGGCAAGTACAAGGTCATGAGTTTGATCCCCAGTACCAAAAAAAAATAAAAAATAAAAATAAAAGGAATAAAGAAAGGAAAGGAAGAAGTTAAATTATCCTTATTTGCAAATGACATGCTACTCTACAAAGACTCCAAAAGCCTCACCAAAAGACTTCAAGATTTAATATCCAAATTTAGTAGTATAGCAGGATAAAAAGTCAACACTCAAAAGTCAGTAGCTTCCTGGACACAAGCAACAAACTCACAGAGCGAGGATTTAGGGAAAGCATGCCCTTCACGGTAATACCCAAAGAAATGAAAATACTTAGGAATCAATCTAATGAAGGAAGTAAGAGATCTGTACAGTGAAAATTACACGACCTTAAGAAAGGAGATTGAAGAAGGTATCATACAATGGAAAGATATCCCTTGCTCTTGGATAGAAAGAACACAGTGAATATGACCGTACTCCCACAACTACTATATACATTTAATGCAATCCCAATCAAAATACCATTAACATATCTCACAGATCCAGAGAAATCACTCCTAAAATTCATTTGGAACCAGAAAAAACCTAGAATAGCAAAAGCAATTCTGGGCAATGAAGACAAGTCAAGGGGCATCACAATCCCTGACCTGAAATTACACTCCAAAGCTACTCTGATAAAATCAACATGATATTGGCAAAAAAAAAAAAAAAAAAAAAAAAACAGGCCTGAGGATCACTGGAGCAGAAGAGAAAATGCAGACACAGCCCCAAACACACTCAGCCATCCTGTCTTTGACAAAGGAGCCAATCACTTTCACCGGAATAAAGATAGTCTCTTTAATAACAGGTGCTGGAAAAACAGGCTCTTCACATGCTGAAGACGAAAATTAGACCCATGTCTATCACCATACACTAAACTAAGGTCAAAATGGATCAAAGATCTAAATATTAAAACAGAAACACTAGAGGACAAAGTAAGTAGGAATTTTGAAGACACACAGGTAGGCAGAGTTCATGAACAAAACCAAAACTGCAAGAGAAGTACTTCAAAGAATCAACAACTGAGATCTCATCTTATTAAAACGTTTTTGCACATCAACAGAAAACCCACAGAGTGGGAAAAAATTTTAGCCAATTGTCCCTTTGACAAAGGACTTATATCTAGAACACATAAATAATTGAAAAAAAATCAAGCCCCCCAAATTTAAAGACACAATTCATCTGAGATGAATACACACTTCTCAGATGAAGAAATAACAAACAGCAAATAAATATATGAAAAAAGGTTCAATATCACTGGTCATTCAAGAGATGCAAATACTGGTCATTCAAGAGATGCAAATTAAAACACTGAGATTCCACCTCACCCCAGAAGGAATGATTATTATCAAGAAATCAACCAATAACAAATGCTGGAGGGGCTGTGGGGAAAAAGGAACCCTTCTCCACTGTTAGTGGAAGTGTAGACTGGTACAACCAGTGTGGAAATCAGTGAGGACATTCCTCAAAGAACTAAGATTGACCTAGTTATTCCCCAGAATTAAATACATCGTACTACAGCAATACATGTGAACTCATGTTTATAGCAGCACAATTTGTAATAGCTAAATCTTAGAAACAACTCAGGTGCCTATCAACTGAGGAATGGATCAAAAAAGGGTGGTTTTATACAATGGAGTACTACTTAGCCATAAAAAGGATAAACTTGAGACTTTTAGAGGGAAATGGATACAACTCAGACCATACTCAGATCATACTCATAGGTGAAGTTAATCAGACCCTTATGTGTAAATATTGTATTGTCTCCCTAGTGTAAGAAACTGAACAAGTAAATAGGATCTGAATTGTACAACAGATACAGTGAATTGGGAGGAAATTGTTCAAAAGAAAAGACAAATTGTGGTAAGAGAAAGGGGAAAGGAAGAAAGGAGAAAAAATATATATTATATATAATAGCTAATATATATGTGTGTGTGATAGTGAATTACACAGCTATTATATATAATACATATTATATAATGTGTGTGTATGTGTGAGTGTGTGTGAGAGAATTATACAGCTGGCTTCTATTTGTTCTTTGAAAACAATGTTTTGTGCTAACATTGTGTAGACAAGATTATCATGCCACATCTTGTACTCTAACTACTAAGAAGACAATAATACGCATTTATCAACTATTGTAACCGTCCTACTAATCTTGTTTTTTGTTTTGTTTTTTGGTACCTGGAATCAAACTCAGGACCTGTGCTTGCCAGACTGGTGCTGGGCCACTGAGCTATATCTTCTGCCTACTAACTTGTTTTTGAAATTTGGTTTCATTGTTTATCTTTTTTCTTCTTTAAAATTAAATAAATAAAAACAAAAAAGAAATCTGAACGCCAATGAAAAGAGAAGTACAAAGAAAACAATTTCAGAAGTTGAATTGACAGGGCTTTGTTACACATTACATGTGATGGTCAGGAAAGTGTCAAGGACAACTCTCAAGGTTTCTAGCTATAAGGGACCAGGCAGGTGGCGACCATGGTGAAGAAGACAAGCAGGCTAAAGAGAGGGGATACTTTAATTAGAGAGATAAGTGAATCTAAAATACTTGCAATGAAGCTGGAGAGCCCAAAGGCAGCTAGCAACAGGAATGTCAGGTTCTAAACAAAGTTGGAGCAAGCTATTGGCCACTACAGTTACAAAAATGAACGAAAATCTCAGAATAGAGATAGATAAAAAGATCCTATGAACTTGTTAATAACTAATATAAACAGCTGTGAAAGTGAGACAGAGACCACCATGGGGACAAAGAGCAAGTATACTCTTGCATCTTCATTAATCCAAGACAGGTTTTATCACTGAAAGGATAGCATGTATTGTTCCCTACTTCTCACTCCCTCCAGCAATCTCATGATCTCAACAACTAGGTGCAGCATTTAAGCCAGGATGACTTTGCCACAGAAGTCTATGATGAAAAAAATTAAACTCTTGCAGATCATCACAGAAAGAGGACAAACTAACCCCAGCCCTTAAACTGTCACTCATTGAAAACATGATTCAGGTTGGGTGTGATGGCACACACCTGTATTCCCAGTACTTGGGAAGCTGAGGTTGGATACTGGCGTGAGTTCGAGGCCAACCAAAATTACATAGTGAGACCCTGTCTCAAAAAAAGCAAAACAAAAACTGTGCATGATGCCACACTCCTTTAATCCCAGCATTTGGGAGGCTGAAGCAGGAGAAACATTTGCAAGTTTGAGACCAGCCTGGGCTACAAAGTGACCCCAAGGCCAGCCTGAATGGCATAGCGAGATCCTGTCTCAAAGACAAAAGCAAACAAACAAAAACCTACACAAAACAAAAATATGATTTGTGTTTTCTTCAGTGACACAAAAAAAGCTGCTAAAAACCAGTAACTGTTCACTTAGGCCTACAGATGCTCCATGGGTAACTAAAAACAGGACAAAGCTTGGCATCTCTGCTTTTGTTGTGTCTATAGCCTTTATTACTTTAAATTTTGGATTAGACACCTACTTAGCTCTGCATACAGGAATATTAATCATTCAGGGAGTGTCTGTCTAAAAACTGCTGACACAAGGTTTATTAGTTCTAAATTTACCTAACCTATCTCATCTTTTTCAGACAGGATACTGAGATGAGAGATTTGCAAGATGCTCAACCACCAGCTTTTACCCCTGGTATGGACACCTAAAAGTCTCCAGTCATTGCCCTAACTCCCCGATTGCCTCGGATTCCAGCAGGGCCTCTGCAAAACTGACATGGCCACTGCCCAAGAAGGAGTCATCACTTCATAAAAACTGGATTACCTCCTCAATCATGAGGACTTCTCCAGGGCCATGCTGCAAAACCAGAACCGGAACCTCATCAAAGTTGATTCCCTCTTTTGTTATGGGACAGTCTGATCTGTCAGAACTGTGTCCCTATCAGCGCTCCTTCACAAGCTGAAGCTCCTTTTCATTGTCTCTTACTTTCCAATTAAAGCTTCTGCCTGCAAACCCATGCTGTTGCCTCAGTTTTACTTCCCATTATCACTGAAGCAAAGAGTCACAAAATAGCCAGTGACTGAAGGAAAAATAACAGTGAGAAGATGACCAAGTAGAGATGTGTGCATAAGCCCTGAATTTAAGCAGCATGTGGCGGGGGGTGGGGAGCAGAAGAAATTAGGAGAATAGGGGAGAGGGGTGAACACCTAGGAACCCACATAATACAGAACAAAACAGGAGCACAATTCCAAGAGACGTCACCACCAGATGGGATAAGAGCTGCAAAGCCACTTGATTTAGCAAAGGGAAGTGCAGCATGATTTTCATAAAAGTAAAACAGTGCAGAGGGAAGACAGATCATAAATTCTTTTTTTTTTTTTTTTTTTTTTTTTGGCACCGGGGATCAAACTCACAACCTCACGCTTGCCAGGCAAGTGCTTAAGCCACTGAGCTAAATCCCTGGCAGATCATAAATTCTAATGGAGTGGGAAAAGAATGGAAATTGAGGCAGTAAAGGCAATCATTCTTTGACCACCCTCCCCCAAAATAGTTTGACAAGAAAGGGACTCAAACCTGAAAAAGTTAGTTCACATTTATTTAACCAAAAGGTTGAGAAGCGATAAAAGAAGTTGTTTTAGCACTGTTAGAGACTCGCGCATACTTGTCAAGTCAAAGTACAGGGGTAAGAACAGAAGTGACTGCATAAACATGGGACACGACAAGTAATGGAACGGGGTAGAAGATAACCTAAAGGAAACAAAGGACAGTTGGCCTTATGAAGGCATCAGTGCCGCCTTCTTCAGTCTGCCTGTCAGGAGTAACTCTTAGACCTCGCAAAGAAAATGTTTATGAGAACCCAAGCCCTCTGAGGAATGACAAGGGAACAATTCCAGATATAACAAGCTTTGGAAAATACACATTACCAAGAAAGATAACTGACGCTCAACTCAAGTAATAAGAGTGACCATCCAGAAAACTGGATGGCAACAGTTATGAGAAAGGACAGGGACACACTGTGACACTGCTGAGGAGCAGGAAGGTTGAGAAAATTCATACTTCCCATTTCCCAGAGAAGTCATGAGCTAAAACTGGGACATCTGTGATCCACATTCAGCAATACAAGTCTGACCAGCTTTATGGGTTGATTAATGTTCATTATGAACTAAAATACAAGTCATAACAGCAATTGTTATATACCATTTGGTAATTTATAAAGCACTACTAATTTATCTCATTTATTCACAAAAGCACCTTGTCCCAAGGAGAAAACAGTAGGGGGAAGAATCAAAGGTGCTCTTCCTGCTGCCTATAGGCGCATGCCAATAATCTCAGCACTTGGGAGGCAGGAGGATTGCTGTGAGTCCAAGACCAGCCTGAACTATGTATGAGACCCTGTCTCAACCAACCAACCAACCAAACATGCAAACATTGCTGTGCTCTTCCTGGGACCACAGCCTTCCTGTCAGTTATGTGGACAGAAAAACTAGGAAGTCTGCTGTGAGAGGCCATCCCAGGCTCACTCACAGGACTGGACGTGCTGGTTTGTAAAGAACGGCAGCTAAACACACCCTGCTCCGACCCCAGGCTGAAAACAGTCTACTAGAGAAACACTTAACACTAACACACTCACCTCCTGCCTCCCTTCCCAAATCCTCCTTTATGCTCTGCAGTACTAGACTTTGGATAGTATTTTTTAAACTATGGTTTGGTTTTTTTAAAGGTATGATTTATTTAAAAGGCAAAATACATGGTTTTACAAGTACTAAAGTAGAAACAGCTATACAGCAAAGTCTCCTTCTTAACTACCAACTCCTTTTTGACTCCCTTCTCTTACTTCTGAGATTCCTTTCAAAGTTCTGTTGTGCATACACAGGCAAATATAAATATATATCCCCTTTTCACACAAATGCGAGGAAATGCATATGCCACACACTTTGCTTTCTTAACTATGTAATTTAGTGTTTTAAAAATGTATCAGGGCCTGGGGATGTGGCTCAGTGGTACAGCTCTTTTCTTGCATGCAGAAGTTCCTGAGTTCAATCCTCAGCACCACAAAAAAATAAATAAAAATATATTGGTATATAAAGATATTCTCATTCTTCCTTCTTGGATCAGGGACTTGCCACAGTATGTTGCCCAAGCTGGCTCTGAACTTGGGATCCTCCTGCTTCAGCCTCTCAACTAGCAGGGATTACCAGTGTGCCCCACAGTGCCTAGCTCTTCATTCTTTTCTTTCTCATATTCATAGGTAGTACATAAATGTAGCTTAATTTATTTGGTCAATTTCCTAATGATGGACATTTAACTTGCTTCCAATTTCTTGCTTTATAGAATAATGAATGCCCGTACAAGTGAGTTAGCACGTATGGTATATTTATTGGTCTCAAAGGTCTCTGAAGTATCACTGCTGTACATTTGCACTTCAAGTACATCTGCATTTCAAATTCTGAAATATACTGCAAACCTGTTCTCCTTATGGAGTGCAGCAGTTTAGATTCAGAATGTAGGACACAGTCTATTTCCCCACACCCTTGCCAAAACGTCACATTAGCAGATGCCTGGAATTCTACCAATCTGACAGATGAAATTTTAATTTTTATTTCTCTTAGTACCAGGAGCTTGAGTACTATTTTTTTCTTTTGAAAATAAAGTACCCATGTCCTCGACAATGTTTGTACTTGATTTAAGGTAAACTTGTTGTAGTTTCTGAGTACTAAGTGTTACGTTCATTAACTTAAAACAAGAGTGAGTGCCAGCTGTATATCTGCAGCTGGCATATAGCAGTGAACAAGGTAGGTAAGGCCCTGCTCTCATGAGCTACTCTAAAGCTGGAGGAGACAGAGACAATCAGATAAAGGGCGAGCACTGTGGACATGGGGATGGAGGGGGGACATGGGACGGGGCGGGGGTAGACATGGGACAGGGCTGCTTGTGGACAGTAACCAGAGAACAGTGACCTGAGCAAGTGCCGTGAGCTGGAAGCAGAAGGATGAAGAGTTGTGAAACGCCTATTGCAGAATAACGGCTTTAACGCAACACAGTAGGGCTGTCTCAACACTGGATAAACCCAAAAAGGAGACTAGGTCCCTTGCCTGGCCCTTCTAAGCCAGAGGAACATCTTTTCTGTTCAGACATCTTTGATTACAAGAGGCTTGGGCCGTGTCAAAGCTGCTATCTGCTAAACAGGGTATATGGCAGGGGCCTTGGGTCATACACTATCAGTTTGTCCTCTGAAGAGGCAACTGAGCTGTGCCAGCCGCACCTCTGAGGCCTATTCCCAATAAACACCCAAGATGCCAGGCCCAGTGTGCGTCCCTGGTTGGCAATATCCCAAGTGTGTTGTTGCACATGCTTGCCGGGAGAAATTAAGCACTGCACAACTGTGGGAGGACAAACGGAAGCTTGTGCTTGGTGTCCCCCTGACTCTACCTTCTGCTGTTACTGTTAATCTGTATTATTTAGTTTTGTTTTGTTTTTTGTGATAGGGTTTCGCTAAGTGGTTCAGGCTAGTCCTTAACTCATTAGGTAGCCCAGGTTGGCCTTCACCTCACAGGGATCCTCCTGGCTCAGCCTTCCGAGTGCTGGGATTAAAGGTGTGGGCCACCACTTCCAGCTATATTCTTTCATTATAATGAACTGTAATGGATATTACAGTTTTTTGAGTTCTGTGACTCATTATCAGGGAATTACTGAACCTGAGATAATCTCCAAAATATTCTATGCACTGAAAATTATAAAATACTGACTAAGGGAAGTTAACAGAAACAAAAATAGACAAATGAAACTACGCCAAACTTAAAAACAGAATCACAGGGAACAGTCAACAGAATGACAAGGTAACTTACATAGTAGGAGAAAATACCTAAATTACATCTTTCTATATTAAATTTAAATTCACAATCATTAGGAGAGTCATTACCACCCCCCCACACACAAACTAAAACTGAAAATAGCCAGATGTGGTGGTGCATGTCCACAGGCCCTGCACTCTGGGAGACTGAGGCAAGAGAATCACAAGTTTGAGTCTAGCCTAGAATTAAAATAACTTAGCAAGATCCTGTCACAAAACAAACAGCTGCAGATGTAGCTCAGTGCGAAGGTCCTGAGTTCAATCCCCAGTATAAAACAAAAACCAAACAAACCCAATAACAACAATTAATAAAAAAAAAAGCAGAAAATAAGAGCTGTGGGTATAGCTCAGTGGTAGACAGCTTACTTAGCATGCATAAGGCCCTGGTACCTCCCCAGTACTACAAAACAAAACAAAACCCAGAAATAACAAGCAATGATGATAATATGAGGAAACTATAACCTTTGTACATTATTGGTGGAAATGTAAAAAAATGACGCAAATGTCAACAAAAATAATACGGTGTTCCCACAAAAAATCAAAACCATAATTAGCATATGGCCCAGCATGCCCATATCTAGGCATATATTCAAAAGATCTGAGGTGAAAACAGGATCTCAAAGATATGTACACCCATGTTTATTGCATTTTTTTTTTTTTTTTTTTTTTTTTTTTTTTTTTTTGGTACCAGGAATGGAACTCAGGACCTTACACTTGCAGGTGCTGTGCTGCTGAGCTATATTTCTGGCCCCACTGCGGCATTATTAACAATAATGAAGGGGCAGAAACGGCCCAAATGTCCACTGGCAAATGAATCAAGAAAATGTGGTCTGTACAAACAACAGAACATTATTGGCCTTAAAAGAGAACACTGGCTGGGTGTGGTGGTGCACACCTGTAATGTCAACACGCGGGAGGCTGAAACAAGAGGACTGCCTGGGCTACAAAGTGAGTTCATGGCTAGCCTGACTGGTATAGTGAAACCCTTTTTGAAAGGGTTGTAGCTGGAGTGTAGCTTAGTGTGACAGGTGCAAGGTTGTGAGTTCGATCCCTGATATAAAAAAAAAAAACACTATTAGCGGGGCCAGGGATTTAGTTCAGCAGCACAAGCACCTGCTTGGCAAGTGTGAAGTTGTGAGTTCAATCTCCCAATACTAAAAAAAACAAAACAAGTGCGTTGGGACCTGCACCGTGCGGTTGACTCAGGGTGCCGGGAGAACAAGGAGCTCCATCCCTCTCTGGGGGGCAGCTGTGAGTGTGGCAGACTTTCGGGCGGCCTGAAGGAGAGAGACCCTGGTGCATCGGGACCTGCACCATGGGGTTGACTCGGGATGCTGCGAGAACAAGGAGCTCCACCCCTCTCGGGGGGGGGGGGCTGAGAGTGTGGCAGACTTCGGCAGCCTGAAGGAGAGAGACCCTGGCGCCTTGGGACCTGCACCATGCAGTTGACTCGGGGTGCCGGGAGAACAAGGAACTCCTCCCCTCTCTGGGGGGCGGCTGTAATCCTGCTGGTGGGCAGGCTGAAAATCAGACATCTCATGTCTTCCTGCCCCATGCCCCACCCCCAGCAAGTGGGAGCCAGTGAACTACACATCTTGTGAAAAAATTGGCTATGGTATTTAGTATGAGCTTCCCATATGCAAAGATATGGACAACCATTTGGAAGAAAACAAGAGACAATATGACAGATAGTGAAGATCCCTGGTTGTATAGCTTTGAAATTTATGCTTTCTTAAGTCCCGTTCTGTTCTGTTTTGTTGTGTTTAATTTTACCCCCTTTAAAATAAAATTAAAAAAAAAAAAAAATATATATATATATATATATAAAAGAGGGGAAAAGAAAGTGCTCTAAAGGATATAACTGAATGTATGTTTAAGTGTGTAAGACAGATGACCACATTACTGTTTTTGTT
>PVJX010001759.1:0-78176 GCA_004027295.1 Dolichotis patagonum | reverse complement strand
TAACCTATCAAGTGGCGATTTCTTAGCGTTTTTGTTTTTGTTTTGTTGTTGTTATTGTTCCAAGGCATTTTTTTGCCTTTGGAATTCTGTATTGTTGCTACCCTTTTTCTATTTTGTTTGGTTGTTTTCTTGTTTTTTTCTCTTTCAATAAAATTAAAAAAAACAAAAAAACAAAACAAAACAAAAAAACACCAAAAAAACAAAAACACTATTAAGCCAGGCATAATGGTTCAGGTCTACAATGCTAGCACTCGACTGAGGCAGGAGGATTGTTGCAGGTTTTACACCAGCCTGGGCTACAAAGTGAGCCTGAGACTAGCGTGAACTGCACAGAGAGACTCTGTCTCAAAAAAACCAGAACGATGACAACAATAAAACCCCACTATTAATACAAAGACAAAGACTGGAGAAAATATTTGTAAGTATATACAATATACAGATGACTTGTCTCCAAAATATAATGAACTCTCAAAATTCAAAAATAAAACAATTTTAAGATACACAAGAGATTTGAACAGATGCTTTACCAAAAGAGATGATCAGAAGATATGGCATAAACTAGGTATGGTTTACAGGCCTGTAATCTTGACACTCTAGAAGCCTGAGACAGGAGAACTGCAAATTTGAGCTCAGTCTCGGCAACTTGGCAATTTAGTGAGACTCTGGTCTCACACACAACAAGAAGGCTGGAGATGTAGCTCAGTGTAAGGACCCTGGGTTCAATTCCCAGCACAGGGGAAGGGGGAGCAAGCTATTAAATGTGCATGTGAAGATACCAATACCATTGCTCATTAGAGAAATGCAAGTAAGAGCTACAATGAGATACTAATACAAACTTTCTAGAAGAGCTAAGAAATTAAAAAGACTGACCATGCCAAGTACTGACAAGGATGAAGAGGATATGGCATTCACACATGGTTGGCTGGCAGGTAAGATTGCAGAATTTGGATAACTGGTAATACCTTTAAAAAAATATAACCTACCATACTGGATTATATTCTCTTAGACAGCTACCCAAGAGAAACTAAAGCATATGTCCATACAAAGATCTGTACGTGAATATCTACAGAGCCTTAAAGTATCTCAAAACTGAAAAGGACCCTCATATACAACAAGTAGATGAAGCAAAAAAATCATGTCATATCTATACAATGGAATACAATTTGGCAATAAAAAGAAACATTATAATATTGATGAACTCAAAATAATTATGCTGAATGAAATAAAACAGACCAAAGAATCTGCATGAATATAAAATTTTAGGAAACAAAACCTGGATATAGTGATCACCAAATATTTCAAGAGAAGGGCAGAGAGAGATTAAAAGAAACAGGAAGAAACTTTAAGAACATGCTCATTTTCTTGACAGTGGTAGTGATTAAAGGTACTTACATATGTCAACATTTACCAACTTATACATTTTAAGTATGTATAAGTTATTAGCTGGCACAGTGGCATACACCTATAATCCCAGCACTTGAGAGGCTGAGGCAGGAGTGCCACAAGTTTGAGGCCAGCCTGGGATACACAGTGAGTTCAAAACCACACAAGACCCTGTCCCTGCCCCACCGCCCCAAAAAAGTTACTTTATCAAAGGATGTCCAAATACTTTGACACTGTTAAATGAGAAGATACTATAAATATTGAAGAATTTCCCAAAATGAAAAATCTTGGTATGTAAATTCTACAATGATTTAGGCATAGTGGAAAAGGTTTAAACAGAAGTATATAATGAAGTTCCACGTGCAGTTTACTCAGCTTCAATAATCATCATATCCTGGCTAATCTTTCATCCTTCTCCCATTGACACTGTTGTTCCAGAATTTTTCTGGGGCAAATCTCAGATGTATCATTTCCTTCATAAATATTGTAGCATGCATTTCTAAAAGATAAGAATTTATAGAGGGTGTGTGGGGGTCTCATTTCTTCCTTTCAAAATATTGATTTAGAGCAATTTTAGGTTCACAGTAAAACTGAGCAGAAAGTAGAGCTCCCATCCCACTTGCTCACACATACGCAGCCTTTCCCACTGTCAGCCTCCCTGCACGAGAGCAGCGATTCACTCCAGAAAAAGCCGCTTTCCATGTCAGAATCAACCAAAGTCCACCAGGGCTCATTCAGGCTCCTCCTTGTGCATTCTATGAGCTTGAACAAATGGTATGACATGTGTCTACCTTACAGCACCACACAGAGTAACTTCACTGTCCTAACAAGGTTCTGCGCTCTACTGATCCCACCCTCCTCCCTTTGTTTGATCTTTTAACCATTCCAAAGTTTTGCCCTTAAAGGCTATTTTTAAGGAAAAAAAAAAAACAAAACCTGGGCTTGTCACCATTATAAATGATTTCACTTCAGTGGCAAAGGAAAGGATTACTCACTACATAAATGTTGTAAATTTCAGGAAGGGTGGGGTCCTATGGGAAAGATCAGTGTGTGGGAAGTGAATTACGAGGAAGCCAGCTTCCTCAGACTTCTGCAGTGTCAGTTTGGGACTTTGCTTGACTTCTTCCTCCCTTCTCCACCCTTCAGAACATGATATGCAAACAGGTCCAGCCACCCATGGTTTGTGGACTCTCAAGTTGGAGAGCTTATTTCTCAAGGAGCAAAAAAAGTGAAGAGATATTTTTAACATAGTATAATACTTGCTTGAGTTTTTTAAAAAGTTGTTTTTACTATTTCTGTAATTACAAGAAATGTTATGGTAGGGCATGATGGTACAGGTCTATAATTCCAGCACTTGCAGCCTGAGGCAGGAGGACTGCCACATTTGAACCCAGACTGGGCAAGTTAGCAAACTCTGCAGCTTAGTGTAAGGACCCTAGATTCAATCCCCAGTACTATGGGTGGGCTGGGGAAAGTTCTAAGCAAAAATTTTTAACATAGAAAGAATAATCCCTAATCTCCTCTGGCCAACAACATGTACGTGGTAAGCAACAAAATTCGCTGCTAGATTTTACTGTAATTTTACTTTAGCAGTGCTGAGGACTGAACTCAATGTCTTGTGCATGCTAGGCAAGTGCTCTACTGCTGAGTCACATTTCCAACACACTTTTAGGTTTTTTAAAAATCATTTTCTGTGATTTGCTTTTATTACTGAATTTATTCAATACCTTTTCTACTCTGGACATGTAAATATACCTCAAACTTCATTTAACGAACAAGTAAACTGCAAGTTAATAAGGCGACATCATTTACCACAGGTCACAGAGTAAGTAAGTTCTAGAGCAGAGATTCAACATTGAAATAGTTTAGTCAAGAGACCCCACTGTTGGCCATTACCCTACACCACTGACTGGACAAACCATATGTGACTGTCTCAATGATGAAAATTGAGATTATCTCCAAATTCTCATTGCTATAGATAATACTTCAAAAATTCTCTCTCTCGGGCCAGGGATTTGGCTCAGTGGCTTAAGCGCCTGCCTGGCAAGCACGAGGTCATGAGTTCGATCCCCGGTACCAAAAAAAAAAAATAATAATAATAATAATTCTCTCTCTCTCTCTCTCTCTCTCTCTCTGTCTTCTTGAGCTGCTAGGGTTCAAACCAAGGATCAGGCACATATCAGGCAGACACTACTAAGCTCTACCCTTTCACTAAGCCCCTTAATCCCCTTAATAAAAATTCTTTTCTACATTGCTTTGGTATTCTTGTGATAATATGGTTTTTTAATTAATTAAGTTTATTGGTACATTTTGGGTATACATAATGATCACATTCACCATAGAGAATTTGTACCTGTACATGATATAACTTGACTTCTTTTTTCCCATTCTCCTACCCTCCCTTCAACCCTCCTTGCCCTTATTTACAAAAACTTTGTGACAATATAATGAATTTCTAGAAGTGGAAATGCTAGGTCAAAAGATTTAATTGCTAAATTATCTCCAAAAGACATATGTATTTGCAGGTTCAATTGACAACTTGCCTCTAATAAACTAACTCCCATGAATAAATATGAGAATGTGTATTTCTCCATACCCTCAGTACCAACGTGTACCAATATTCACTGTAGGTGACAAATGAAGGTTTAATTATTAAGAGGTATTTCACATATTTATTGCTGATTAGAGTTCTTTTGTATATACTGTTTCTATCCTTGTATTTCTACTGCATTGTTCATCATGTTCTTTCTTACTTCAAAACAATTTGGTGTCATTAAGTATTATAAGTCTTCTTTATTTTATTCAGAACAGTTTTTACCACACTTGTTTATAATTTTATATAACTAAATATGAATGTAGGTGATTTTGCAAGGAAAACAAAAGCTTATTTTTTATAACACCCCTAATTCTAATGTTTTTTAACATATGCATATAGCTATAATGAATATTTTCTAGTATTCTATTTCTACCACTTAATTCTTTCGTTATGCACATTTTCATGCAACCGTCAATATCCCTAAAATGTTACAGCGTATTTTATTATGTTGATTGAATTATAGTATGAATATTATTGTTTTGGGTTTTTTGGGTCTGTTTTTTTTAAGGGTCTTGCTAGGCAGCATCTTGAACTTGCAACAACTGCCTTCCAAGTGTTGGGATTACAGGCGTGCACCACCACATCCAGCTAGTGTGAGTACTGTTCAGTTACTTAAAATTAATATTTATTTATAGAAGGAATCAATCCTCAGGCTGACATGCAGTGGTAAGCATGTGTCTAGCATACACAAAACACCAGGCTTGATCTCATAAATAAATCCTATTAAATTTTATATGTATTGCTTCGATGTCTACACTTAGAAATGTAGAATTCTAAGCCTGCATAATTTAGACGAGTAACTTAAAGAATTGGCAACTTAAGTGGAAAACTTCAAACATTTATTAATCATAGCCAATATTTCCAGCAACACACGAAATTCCACCTAGCACCTGCTTAAGCTTTTCTTGGAGTAAGAGGTATAATCATTATTCTAATGCCAAAGAAAGCCATCATTTCCCTGAACAGCTGACATCACTGGTTAGAGATAGCACTTAACATTTATGGACTTGTTGTCTTAGGCCTGAGTGTAGTATTTCTTGACAAATTATTAAGATCTGTGCCAAAGATTTTCAGTTTCAGTGTCATGCAAAAGCTAGCTTGGCCAGGGATATAGCTTAGCAGCACAGCGCCTGTCTGGCAAGCACAAGGCTGTAAGTTCAATTCGTCATACAAAAAAAAAAAGCTCACTTGTTGTTCCTGTCAATGTCACTGAGATTTTCAGCTTTCCTTCACTTTTGATATAACTGAGAAAATTTCGTTACTATGAACAGTACAATAACACAGAGACTGGTTGAGCCTGCAGATCTAACCCTGTTTAAAGTTAGATCACTCCTTTAAATTTAAATCAAGGTCCCAAAGTACTTAAACACCATGTTAGACAGCTGTTAGGCGTGCTCTTTAATTTTTTAAAAAATTTCTCACATTCAAAAAAGTGACCCAGTCAGGTGTGATACCGCACACCTGTAATCCCAGCACTCAAGAGGCTGAGCAGGAGAATCACTGTGAGTCTGAGGCCAGCCTGGGCTACAGAGTGAGTCCAAGGCTAACCCGAAATACATAGAGAGACCCTGTCTCAAAAACAAACAAATACAAAAATAAAGTGACCCACCATCATCAAGAAAATGAGATTTCTGCCATTCTATGATTTGTTAACAATTTTCTAAAGTTCTCTGCATTCAATGTTTTGATATCTGGAAAGGTAATTGTAAATGACCTTCATTTATAAAGATAAGACATACTTCAATATAAATCTGGTAGTTGAAGATAGATTTATAAAAATGTTCTTCAGGGCTGGGGATTTAGCTCAGTGCCATAAGCGCCTGCTTTGCAAGTGTGCAGTTGTGAGTTTGATCCCCGATACTGACAAAAAAGGAGAAAAGTTCCTTCCTAAAAAATGTTCTTCAGCAATTTTTTATATAAATAATCATTTTATGGTCTTTCAGCGACTATTTTAAGGTTTCTTTTTTAGTTAACAAATGACTGTTTTCTAAATCAAAACAGATGTTGACAATTTGCTTCCTTAAAAGCTAGAAAATATGAGTCAGAATAAACTAATATGAAAAAAATATTGAAGACTCAACTTACATATCTAATAACTTTTTTTCCAGTGTCATTTTTCTTTTATTCATTAATGCAAATATAGTTATTCCCAAATTATGGTGCCTGAAGCAACAGCACTGTCAAGGCCCGGGGGTAGGTCAGAGGTGCACAGTCTGGTCTGGCGCCATTCCAGATCTACAAAATCAAACTGCAGTTGGGGCTAGAGAAGTTTAACAAACACTTCATCCAAGGGGCACTAAAGTCTGAAAACCAGGATTGTAATATACATTCTGTGACGTTTTTAAAAAATACATAAATTAGTTTCAGGTTTATTTAAAAAAATTTATTCTTTTATATCTTAGAAAAGCAAAAATGTCTCAGTTAACTCGTATTAAAAAACGTAAGTGCATGCCAAATCAAAACCATGCATTTTCATACCTCTTCAGTTTCTACTTTCACTTTCTTTCAGTCTCAGCTCAGTAGAAATGGAATGGAGGCTAACTTATGACAAAAATTATGATAGGTCAAGGCAAAAGATCTTATCAAAGTTTTGCAACAGAAAAAATATAACTCTAAAAATTATTTTGATATAGTGAAAATAAACCAAAGAACTATGATAGATAATTTGTCTAACAATAGAAAAACTATAGAAAACAATCAATGCTCTTGTCACTTTATTACCCAGTATACGTATGACAGGAAACCAAGAACTTTATAGTTATTTCACAACCTGTAAACTTTGCTCTCTTTGAGAAACAGCTATTTTATCTTCTAATCACCATATCCTATGGACCAGCCAACAATCAGCAAAAGCAAATGTAAAAACCAGGCTAGCTTCTAGTCTGAGGTCAAATAGTCACAGAAGGCAATAAAACTTCCACTTGGATGCCTCTTCTAAGGAAGCAGAACATCTGCCCCAGAGGAGAAAGACGGCATGGCTTCTCCACTGTGTCCCTGTGACAGGCCAGGCTATCATCAACAGTTGTCTACATACAAATTGTAGGTCTGTGCCCGTGCTGTAGAAAGAGTGGTGCAGATGTGCTATGGCAGCTGGAGCAGTGACACAGGTGGTTAAGGAGGCACACCCAGATGACAGGGAGCCCAGAACCCTCTGGAGGAACTCTGTAGCCTTAGGCAATCGTGATGACTCATTTCAATCTTTGATTTATAAAACAAAAATTTTTAAACATCTCTTACTACTGTAAGAAAATACTAGAGCCACTTTTTTTCTCTTTTGCTGTAAGACTGGTAATGAATTGGTTTGAGTGACATTCAAACTGCAAAGGCAGCTCAGAAACATAAACAGAGCTCTGCTTTTAGAAAATTTATTACCCAAATACAGTCAATAAACAAAGAGAATTAAAAATTCCAAAAAGTGAGGTGAAAACAATGCCATAACAACTGTCTTTGACACTGACAGTGTCTTTGACACTGACAGGAATTTTATATGGACAAGTTTTCCAGACAATCAAAATTTAAAGAGTAAATACAAACATCATTATTTTTTTTCCCCAGTACCAGAGATTGAGTCCAGGGCCATCAATCACACTAAACTCTGTCCCCTGTCCTTTTTATTTTGATACAGGACCTCACTAAACTATGTGGGTTAGGCTCAAATTTTTGATCTTTCTGCATCAGACTACTATGCTGCTCAGATTACAGGCACAAGCCACCATGTGTAGCCTATTTTAATATTTGTGAAAGGGGCCAAGAATATAGCTCAGCCACAGCTCCTGCCTGGCAAGCGCCCAGTCATGAGTTCAATTCCTGGTACCAAAATCAAAATAAAACTGTGATGAAAATTTTCAAAATGTGTTATACATGTGTTAGTTGTTTTTCTTTCTTTTTTTTAATTTTTATTTTATTTTATTTATTTTTTTTTGTTTGTTTGTTTGTTTGTCTTTTTGACTGTGCGGTTCAGACTGGCCTTAGGCTCACTTTGTAGTGAGCTAGCCTCAAAGATCCTCCTGCCTCAGCCTCCCGAGTGCTGGAATTACAGGAGTGTGTCACCATGCCTGGCTCTTTTTCTTTTTAGTTTGCGGTGCCGGGGAGTGAACCAAAGACCTTGCACAATGAGACAAGCACTCTACACTGAGCTACATCCTTAACCTAGCATTTCAGTCTTTTTATTTTTATTTGATTTTTGGTTTTGGTGTAGAAGATTGAATCCAGGGTTTTGTGCATGCTAAATGCTCATTCTACCACTAAGCTATACTTCCAGTTCCTTAATTTTTAAATAGAAACTAACAATCACAACTGAAGGTTTTCCTGATGAGTTTGTAATATGAACTCCAACTACCAATAAGGGTGCTCTCAAAGACCCTACGCTATGTAGCTCTTTTGGTTTCTTTTGCAGCATCTTTGGGTCTAATTCCTCTGCTATTCTAGTCAGTCATTACAATATCCCTTAAATGTCTGGCCCCTTTCCACAAATATTCCTCACATCCCACATTTGCCCTCTTCCCACTAAAAAAAGACTCCTTTTCTAAAATAGTTAATTCTAGTTAAAATTAGATGATAACTATATTTATAACAGAACATTTGGAAAATGAAAGGGGAAAACCATCTTTTTCTTCTTTTCCCAGTCTAGATTAATACAATGATGGCCAGGTATGGTGGCACAGTACTTGGGGGGCTGAGGCAGCCTGCAGTACGCAGTGAGACCCTGCCTCAAAAAAACCAAAAAAATAATTGAACGACAGCTGACCAAACAGCAAGGTCTGGTAGGGTACTTTATGTTTCAGTCTCTGTAAGACATAGGAAGGATTTTTGTTTTTTTAATTTAGGACTGCCAATTATGCTGCATTTTTTTTCTTAAAATATTTTAAATTGAAAAGATACAAGTAAAATTTTAAAGGAAAGATGAATTTACTTAAGTCAGGCACTGTAAACAACCTGAAGCTACAGATTAGGAGAAAATATTTGAAAAGTATACAGTCAGCAGAAGTATCCCATCCTCCTAAAATGTGTATATTCTCCATAAAATCAGTAATAAAAAGGCAAACAACCAATTTAAAAAATGGGCAAAGAATATGAATAGGCAACTCACAGATGAAATACTAACCATAAGGAAAAAGCTTAACCTTATTAACAACTTGGGAAATACAATTAAAATAACATGAGGGCTGGGGTGTTGCGCTGTGGTATGTCCTCAGGACACATGGGCCCTGGCTTCAATCCCTAGCATCAAAAAAACAAAATAATATGAGACACCATTTTAAGATCATCAGATTACATGTAAGGAAGGAGTCAGACAATACTAGTAACTGGCAAGAATGTTAAAGAATAGATCCTGCAATGTACTTTTTAAAAAAAATATATTTCAAAAAGAAAAAAAAAGAAAACAAAATTTCAAAACATGTCAATCAGAAAGCAACAATGGTACATACATTGCACATTTATGAATATGATCTCAAGTCTGCAATGCACTTGATGCAAAATCACCATGGAGAGCAATCATTAACATAGTTGAAAACCTATGTACCCAATCAAAGAAACTATCTTTGAGAAATTCAAAGATATATGCAAGGATCAATGAATATCACACTAGTAATACTGGTTATTGTGAAAAACTAGAAACTACCAAATATTGCTAAATAGAATAATTTTTATGGCAAGGCATGGTGGCACACGCCTGTAATCCCAACACTCAGGAGGCTGAGGCAGAAGGATTGTTGCAAGTTTGAGACCGGCTTGGGCTACAAAGTGAGCTCAAGGTCAGCCTAATAGCAAGACCCTGTCTCAAAAAGAAAAAAAAAGGAATAATTTTTATATATTCACAAAAGAAGAAAAATGAATGAACTGTATATATATCTATACATATATATGTTTCAAAAATGCATTAACTTTCTTCTACAACTTTTTAACATTCTTTTTGTGTGTATATGTGTGCGACAGAGTCTTGCTACATAGTTCAGGCTGGCCTTGAACTCATTAGGTAGCCCAGACTGGCACTTGGAGGGCTGAGGCAGGAAGGGTCACAGCAAGTTCAAGGTAGCCTGGCTACATAGTGCGTTCAAGACAAGCTTGAACTACATAGTGAGACCCTGTCCCCCCCTCCCCAAAAAAAGGACTGGGGATTTAGCTCAGTGGCTCAAGCATTTGCCTTAAGTGCAAGGTTGTGAGTTCAATCCCCAGTACCCACAAAAAGGGGGGGGAGGAGAAAAAGATAAAAACAAGGACTAAGGTACCCTGTCACATACACAAAAAGAATAAAAATAATAAAAGTTGTAGAAGAAAGTTAATGCATTTTTGAAATTTGTATATGTAACTACCTTTACAAAAGATGCAGTCCCATGTTTTTGCAATTTATGCATATATAGATGTATATAGCCCTACTTCATTCATTTTTTTCTTCTTTTGTGAATATATAAATTGTTTTTTTGTTTGTTTGTTTGTTTTGGTACCGGGAATCAAACTCACGACTGTGTGCTTGCAAGGCAGGCACTTATGTCGCTGAGCTACAGCCCCTTAAAAAGTATTATTATTATTATTATTATTATTATTATTATTATTATTTTGTCTTTTTGAGACAGGGTTTCACTATTGTAGTTTAGGCTGACCTTGAGCTCACTTTGTATGTTTTTCCGGCATACATGAGCCTCTTGAGTTTGCTTTTCAGTAATGACAAAAGAAAAAACAGAGATAGTAGAGAGGGAGAGAGGAAGGGAGGAACAAAACAAGGAAGACACACACACACACGGAGAAAGACAGAGAAAGCTTAGTGAAAACAACCTTCAAAATCCTACTATAGGGCTGGGGATATAGCTCAGTGGCAAAGTGCCTTACTGGCAAGCACGAGGTCTCGAGCTTGGTTCCCAGTACAAAAAAAAAAAAAAAAATCCTACTATAAGCTACTATATAGTGGTATGTATACCTGTAATCTCAACTATTTGCAAGACTGAGGGAGGAAGATTTCAAGTTTGAGGCCAGTCTGGGCAACTCAGCAAGACTGCCTCACAATAAACTTGTAAATAAGGGATGGGGATACAGCTCATGGTAGTACTCTTGCCTAGCTCATGAAAGGCCCAGGGTTTGATCCCCAGCACCACTATAAAAAAAGGGGGGCATATGGCTGAGCAGCACAAATGCCTGCCTGGCAGGCAAGGTCCTGAGTTTGAGTCCTGTTAAGAAAAACACAAAAAATCAAACACCAAAACTAAAAAGGGATATATAGCAAACAATCAAGATGTGAAAACTAATAAAGTTAGGTGGTATATGCTTGAAACATTTCACAACAAAAACACAGGAGATAAAATACTTGAGCTAAAAAAAGCTAACTATTTTCAGATCTCTAATATTCATCAAATTTCAAACATGAGTCTCCAAGAATATGCTTATGCTAGCTGACATAACATACACTGGTAACCCAGCACTCTGAAACTGAAGCAGGAAAATAGCAAGCTCAACCAAGTCTGGTGGACTTTGAGAATCAGACCTCAACCAATAAAAAAGGGATAGGGATGCAGCAAAACAGAAGATTACACATAGCAGCTCACCAAAGGAAACCTCATCACAGTCTTTCAATGTATCTACTAAAACTGAAAAAGTAAAGGCAGACATTTGACCTTTGGAACCAGGAAAATGCTTTAGATGTTATCTTCAATACGCTTTATCTAGTATTTTATGACTGTAATGGTACTGGAAGTTACATAAGATAGTCAACTAATCAGGTAAGATTCGGTTACTCATTTCTAAAATGAGTCCCATTTCATACTTGTGCTAAGGTGACAAATTCCACCTTGATCCTACTGGCTCAGGACTATCCCAGTTTGAAAGTTTAAAACTGTGTTCCTGAACCTCTAGTTTGAGGCAAACTGGGATAGTTAGCCTGACTCTAACTACTAGGTCATATTTCTAAGACTTTTTTTTTTTTTTTTTGTAGTAGGGATTGAACTTACAACCTCGTGCTTGAAAGGCTGAGCTAAATGCCTGGCCCAATATCAAAATTTTTGAACTAGAGAAGAATTCTGAGATTAATGAGTAAAGTACTTAATTTTACAGATGGGAAAAGTAAGGAATCTTGTATTTACAGAGTACAAAAAAAGCTCCAAGCATTAAAGTGCTCCAATTTGTTCACCGTACAGACTAACCCTCTGCAGATCTGACTGGGGGTCTTTATAAGAACTTGTAGTGAGGAGAAGCCTTGCGCTTTCCCCAATTCTGACTTTACCTCTATAATTCTCTAGTCATTTTACAGGCTTTCTGTGGAATCAGTGCTCATTCTGCAGTGACTAGCTCACGGCGGTGCAGGGAGCTGACATCTGAGTGCGTGATCAGTGAAAAGTCTCTGTGTCCCATGCCATCTATTATTTCCCTTTCCTGATTCCCTCCTTTGAACTTAGAACTTTTTACACTTAACCTTGCATTGTGCAATCATTCAGACAATGAACACGTACTGAGCAATGTCAGGGACTGTGCTAGATACTGGGAAAAGTAAATAAAATGTACTCAGTCTCATAAGAATGTTAAGAACAAAATATGTACAATAATAAACAGTGTGGACTATGAGGTGCTTCACTTCAGGAAGTCAGAGGTTTTAACTGAGAAGGTGGTATCTGACAGCCAGGGAGGACATGTATCATCCATGTCTTAAACAGTCCCATGGGGTTCAGGGTGTAGGGCTTGGCTAGCATGAGGGAAGCCCTGGGTTTGATTCTCTAGTGCCACAAAACAAATACAAACAACAACTACCATCACAAACCAGACTGGTCTCTCCTATCACCAAAAACACCATAAGGTATAACGCTTTGTTCTCAGTTGAAGTTCAGCAAATACATAAATTTGGCAAAGTCAAGTAAGCCTGCCCTAGCTGGTCAAGGTGGTGCACACTTGCACTCCTAGCACTCAAGAGGCTGAGGCAAGAGGACTGCTGTGAATTTGAGACCAGCCTAAGCTACACAGTGAGTTCCAGGACAGCCTGAACTACACATAGTTCTCAAAACACCTAAATTTAGAAAAAAGCCTGCCCCCCACCAGCATCTCTTGGAGATGAGGGTGGGGTTAACTAAATCCTCTAGCAAGATAGCTTTCAGAGGCTGACACTGTACCTGGCTACGTACAACATTGCTCAGGTGGTTGTCCTCAGACATCTGTGCATTTTGGAAGTAGGACAAGGGTGCCGGTAACTCTGTCATTGGAGCAACTGAATAGAAATACTTTTTCACAGAAAGTAAAGCCTCTTGAGGGTCTAAAAAAGAAAAAGAAAACAGAACATGATGCATTATGACTAAACTCATGTTTTAAACACTCTGATACATTTCATTCAGCAGAAACAAACCTTTTTCTCATGTGTTCTCCTCCAGGCCACGCTGATGTTGGACCTCAAGGGCTGCTATCCCATACAGACTCCTGGATTTGGTCTGAAATCAAATTTTACTCAGTCATCCATAGTTGGTCAAATATTAGTAAATCCATTCAAACTCACGACCTTGCACTTGCCAGGTAGGCACTTATGTCACTGAAGGTATCCCCAGCCCCAAATGGGGATAATTTGTAAACCAGAAATGTTGATTTGCCCTCACCTTTAACTGACAGATTTATTGTTAGTGGAAGACATTTCTTCAATGGTGAGCTGTCAAAAACAAGAATACAGCCAGGCATGGTGGCACATGTCTGTAATCTCAGCACCGAAGCCTGAGGCAGGAGGATCTCCCTGAGTTTAGTCAGCCTGGGCTAAGTGAGCTCAAAGCCAGTTTGCACTACATGGTGAGATCCTATCTCAAAAGGATCAAATTAGAGAAACAAAACCAAACCAAACACTGAAGATACTTAAATGACTTCAGATTAAGAAGAAAGAGAATTGACTGATTTCATGGAATGTTCTCAACATTTCTTTTTCTATGCTGACCACTCCAACCTAATTTTTGTATCTCCATAAAATTATCTGTTTAGTGTTTCTAATCTTATAAACAAATTTTTTTAGTCAATGAATGAATTCTAATTCATTGGAGAAAAGGAATGGGGAATAGGAATAGCTCTTGAGAGACAGGAGGAATCTTAATGGGTTGCCCTCTAATGTAAAATTCCTGCTGTCATCTCACTTCGTCCCCATCAACATCACAAGGCAGGGTGGATAGGTAACACATCTATTTTACAAAAGCAGACAAGGACACATAGAGAGAGAGACACTGAGTATAGTAAGTTATAAAAGCAAACTGCAGATAATTTTTTTTTTAATTTAAAAGTGGGTCAGGGGGCATAGCATTGTGGTACAGCATGTGTTTAGCATGCATGAGATCTTGGGGTCAACCCTCAGAACAACAACAACAACAACAACAACAACAACAAAAACAGAAGTGCATCCAGTGAGTTCTTAAGGACACACACTCAGACTCAGGCAGATCATAACAAGAACTGGACTCCTGCCGCCCTGCCTCCTTTGCCCCTGGCACAGCCTACTACAGACAAGACCCGCTCTCACACCTCCTGAAGGCCACATTCCCATCGTCCAGCTACCTTTGTTTCCATTAGCTAACTCTGAAGGACTTCTGCTTTTCCTTTTCATAGATGGTCTCTAGAACAATAAAAGATCTGGTCACATACTTCAGAAGTATATTTCCTTTTTCTTTTGTCTTTTTTTTTTTTCTTTTTGGTACCAAGAATCAAACTCAATGACTTTGCGCTTGCCAGGCAGGCACTTAAGCTGCTAAGCTAAATCCCTGGCCCTCTTTTGTCTTTTTTGAGACAGGGTTTTACTATGCAGTTCAGGCTGGCCTTGAACTCACTTTATAGCCCAGGCTGGCCTTGAACTCAGGCAATCCTAAGGCTTCAGCCTCCCAAGTGCTGGGAAAGGTGTGTGTCACCACGCCCTGCTCAACAAGTGTATTTCTAATAAACACGTAGTATCTAAAATACTGGCAACAGGCAAATAAGTCAGTGGTAGAGCACTCACCTAGCATGTGTGAGGCCCTGGGTTAATTCCCAACACTACAACAAACAAAAGTATTATCAAGTAAATATTCCTATAAAAGGCACTTTATCAACATCCTGGTTTCACTTTTTTTCCCCCTGCCAGTATTAGGCACTGTGCAGGGACTTTACACAGTTACCTCCTTAGCTCTTTTTTTGTCTGGTTTTGTTTTTTGGGAAGGGTCTTGCTATGTACTTCAGGCTGGTTTTGAATTCATTATGTAGCTCAGGCTGGCCTCAAATCAATGGCAAGTCTCCTGCCTCAGCCTCCCAAATGCTGAGATTACAGGTGTGCAGCCACCACACCAGTCTAGCTCTTTTATTTTTTGAGGCAGGATCTTGCTACATTGCCCAAGCCGGCCTCAAACATGATACTCCTGCCTCAGTCTTCCCAGTAGCTAGGGTTATAGGTATGTACCCCTACATTAGGCTAATTTTCAGGATTTTCTAATCTTTAAATATTCGATTTGTTTCTTCTAATAATTTGTCATTAAAATGCATAAAGTGGCTTTTTCCTTTAATAAAGGTATCAAGTTCAAATCAATTCTTATTTACCTGTATTTGGATTATCTAAATCATGAGTTTTTTCAGGGGGGTACTGAGGACAAAACTCTAGGCAAGTGACTCACCACTGAGCTACATCTCTAGCTCATGTCAAATTTTTCTTGTTCAAACTCACTTAGCAATTTACAACTTTTTTCTACAAAAATCCAGTTTAAATAACTTTTGCCTGTTTGTTTACATTCCTTGTGTGAAGCTGGCACATGTATATGTCTTTTTTCGTCCTCTTCTCCTCCTCATTCTCCCCTCTTCCTCTATCTCTTGCTTCCCTTACCATTTGAGAAAGATCTATCTCCCTACTTCCTATTATCTTTTATTTTGCTCTTTATTTATATCTTGGAGTTCTCATATAAGAGAAGCCATGTGATATTTAAGCTTATGCTTCTGATTTATCTCACTTAACATTATAGTCTCAAGGTGTATTCATCTTCCCACAAATGACTCGTTTATCCTTTTACATGGCAGAGAATAACTCCATTGTGAGTAAATACATTATCTTCATCCATTCATCTCCTGATGGACATTTAAGCTACTTCCAAGATTTAACTATAACGAATGTGTTGCTATAAACATGTAATCTGCAATGTGACGTCTTTAACTCATTTGGGAGGATACTTATGACATGAGTAGCTGGTATGATGGAGTTTTGATCTTCTGCATATGAACAGTCAGTTTTCCCAGCACAATTTAGAAAACATGCTATCTTTCCTCCAGTGTATGTTTTCTGGACTCTCTGTCAAAGATCATATAGTTGAATGGACCTGGGGTTGTTTCTGTATCCTCTGTTCTCTCCCACTGATCCACATGTCCCACTGATCCAGCATTCCAGTGCCATGCTGTTTCCATCACTGCAGCTTTGTAATATAATTTCAAATCCAGGATTGTGATGTGTCCTGCCTTGTTCATGTTACCCAGGATTGCTTCTGTTATTCTAGATCTCCTGTGGTTCTCTTCATGACAAATTTCTAACCAATACAGACTTTGCCTCTACCCTACATGCTTTTTTATGCCATATCCATCTTTCTCTTCCCTTCTTCTTTAGCCCAGTCAGCCGGCACTGGATCAGGGAACTATATAAATATGCTTTAAAAATAAAGTGAACTTAGGCTTGGTAATATGCCCTATAGTCAGTCATACCATTTTAGGACCATGAGGTAGAAGGTTGTGAGTTCAAACTCAACCTGAGCTACTTAGCAACTCAGATCCTGTTTCAAAATTTTAAAAAGGGCCAGGGATTTAGCTTAGTGGCTTAAGCGCCTGCCTGGCAAGCTCAAGGTCGTGAGTTCAATCCCCGGTACCAAAAAAAAAAAAAAAAATTAAAAAATTATTAAAAAGGAGACAAAGATGTAGCTCAATAGAAAGAGCCTAGGTTCAATTAGCAATACTGCAGAAGGAAGGAATTTAAAAATTCAAATAGATTTTTGTATAAGTAAACCTATACCTATGTTATTTATCCCTTTGGTTATTTGTTAGAGATCAAGTCTCACTATTAGCCCGGGCTGGCCTCCACAACAAGCCTGGTGCCTCAGTCCTAAAGTGCTGGGATTATAGGAATGCACCATCATGCCTGGCTTTATTTATTTATTTATTTATTCATTGGTAATAGGGATTGAACCCAGGGTCTTCTCACTGAGATACATTCCAGTCTTTTTTTTTTATTATTTTGAGATAGTCTTGTTAAGTAGTTCAAGCTGAGCTCAAATATGCACTCCTGCCTCAGCCTCTCACAGTGCTGGAACTAAATGCACGCACCTCCACACCCAGCTAGGTTCTGTCTTTTAATACAGATAAATATCAAGGCTTGACAATATGTGTATTTACATACTCAAAAAAGAGGCCGAAAGAATAGTTCTGTTTTGAGGTAGTGGTACAAATGCCTGCTTAGCAAGCCAAGGTCCTGAGTCCAATCCCTGGTCCCCCCCCTCAAAAAGTAAAAGAACAGTTCTGTTTTCAAAAGGCAATATATCTTCTGATAGGTTCTACCCATATGAAACTCAATGTGGCACCTGCCCAACATGGCGCTGGGCCCTAGAGTGACAGTGTCCCTTCAATACTGACCTCCGCATTCTTCTTCTAAGCCCCAAATTAAACTTCTGGCTGCCAGCATTCCCACAATCAGCTGTTATTAAGTCACTGTGCTCCTCTCTTCAAACTCTACCCACTGTCAAACCTAATAAAAGCCCACTGCTTCTTTGTCTGCCTCAGAGGGATCCTGTACTCTTCTGCAGTCTTCCCGTGCCTGCAATAAAGGCCTTCCTTCCTTTTTTTCCACTGTCTGTTCTTGCTTCTCTACCACACCAAGGAAAAATCTAACATTTTCAAAATAAAACTAATGCTTACAAGTAAATGAAATCTTTAACAACTGCTTTAACTATAAATTAAAACCCGGCATCCCCCAAAGCAGTATCTATACACAGTCCTGGAAATTGATCTAAGGAAAGAATAAGCTATAATGAGATCTAGCCATTTTAATTTGTGTAATTTCTTTCCTTATCCTTATGCTTATAGGATCTGTTTAGCTATTACAAGAAACCATACAAACTGACCATCATATTGGAACTTTCTCAAACAACTCTTGTAGGAACATGTGTTATGGCTTGTATCTAGATGCCCCCAAAGCTTCATATGCTTAGAGGTGGGACTTTCAGAGCTGACTGGATCAACAGCAGTAGTTGTGAACCTATGACATGCTTGTTGTTTTTCTTTTAAAATGAAAGATGTTAATTAATGAGTTTTTTTTAAAACACCTCAGTATTTAGATTTAATTGTAGTGCTGGCACTCTGATAAATAAGTGGGTTCTAGGTTACAGTGTGGGCACTTATCTCTAAAAGGTTTGCCATCACTGATTGTCTTGGTTTCTTTTCTCTCATTGCTGAGACATATTAAATACCTGACATCCAAAATGAAGGAAAGGTTTACTTAGCTCACAGTTCATGGAAGGTTCAGTCCATAATCTGTTGGCACCAGGGCAGGGTGGTGTGGCTGAGAGACAACATGGCAGCTGCCGCAGATACCAGAAGAGATCAGAGCAAAAGGGCAAAAGGGCAAAAAAAGAAAAGCACGCTTCCTCCCCTCCCATATATTGTATGCCAGCTACCTGACCCTGGGCTGGTGCAGCACTCACACTGCCAATTCCAGCACTAGACAACAAAGCAATGACAAACACTAGACTCAGGTACCTTCGAAAAGCCTACTCCCTCATGACTGCATGAGGCTTTGAGGGGACATTTAAACACAAACCATAACTCCGATGTAGACTGTATCATACTGGGATTAAAGGTGTGTTAATTAGTCCACTAATTGGTTTAGTATAGTTTTGGGTATGGATGATGGGAAGGCCAATCGTGGGTATGGGTGGCATCATCCAAAAAAGTCCGCAGCCTGGATGGAATATAAAGGGACAGAAAGAAGGCAGGCTTGCTGCTCTCTGCTTTCTGCCTGCCGTGCCATGGACTGTTTCTCTTCTGCCATGCCACACTGCCTTGGAATCAGACAACTATGGATTGAAACCTCTATAAATTACGAGCTGAAATAAGCCTCTCCTTCTTTAACTTGTGGATGTTGGGTATTTTGTCTCAGCAATGAGAAAAGCAAGTAAGACAACATAGATAATACAGAAGTCACTGTAGCACGCCTCAATACTATTTTCAAAGTTCTTCTACATCCATTATTCTGATTCTTAAAAAAAAAAAAATCCCAAGAGGAAAAGAATCTGTACTGTGCCAGGCATGGTGTCATACTCCTATAATCCCAGCACTTGGGAGGCTAAGGCAGGAGAATCATTGGCAAGTTCCAGACCAGCCTGGGCTACAAAGTGAGCCCAAGGCCAGCCTGAACTGTGTAACAAGACCCTATCTCAAAAAGACAAAAGAAAAACAAACAAACAAACAAACAAAAAAAGAATTTGTATTGAGACATTAAAAACAAACTCAGGAAGCTGGGTATGTTGGTCCTCACCTATAATCCTAACTCTTGGGTGGCTGAGGCTAGATAGTCCTGAGTTTAAGCCCAGTCTGGGCTGCATAAGGGAGTTCAAGGCCATCCTGTATTACATAGTGAGACCCAGCCTCTAAAACAAACAAATCCACAAAACACCTCCAGAAAGGTGAAGAAATTTTTCTGTAGGGGTTAAGAGGGGCAAGTGAATTACACCAGTTCTGGAACTCAGATTGCGTGATGTCAAACCCAAGAGTTTTCCAGTCATCCAGAGAAATTGCAGGCCTCCCCCTGATCCTCTGGAAGTCTCAGTTCTACAAGAGAAGGCTCCCTGAAAGAGCTGTCCCTTGGAACTCAGCAAAAAGCAGACAGCAGGGCCAGGTCAGGCTCCACAAAACAAACACCCATTGTTGTTAGGAAGAAAGGGACAGGCCAAGCAGAGTTACTTTTGGTCCAGTAACAGCTGACAACAACTGATGAGTGCATGCAAAAGGTCAATGACCCTACTGTTTAGGCAGTGTGGCAAAAGACACTTGTGAATTTTAAAACATTTTCAGCTGACCCTGTGAATATGAGAAAAGACAGCTGGGAAGTGAGGGTCTTTCCTATGACCTGGATTGCAGAGGGAAAGAGAGGAGGGAAATAAATAATTTTGATGCTTTCTTTTCTGGTCACCTGCTAAAGACAAAAGCATAGCACTTCAGTTCACTGCTATCCATATATGTATCTTTTCTCTCAAAACACTTGCTCAATCAGACAAAAGAAATCATTCTTTGATAGAATTTCTATTGTATATAGAGATTAAAAAAAAAAAAAACCAAGAGAACTATGAATAACCTCAAAGTTAAGACTATACCACAGAAAACACTGTCCACTAGAAAACTTTCTTCAAAAAGTATCTCAGGAGCAATGTGTAGAATCTGAGAATTATTATTAAGAATTCTATTCAAGGAAGCACTCACAGAAGAGTACATTTTTTTCCCCTCTCACTACATCCAAGGTAAGTTAACAACAGAACCTTGAGCTCCTACAGAATATAGTTATTTAATTATTGATATCATTTTTTTTCACTCCCATAGGTGCAAACAGAGCTAGACACAGTACTCTACAAATCTTCAGACACTTAATCATGAACTTTTCCAAAGGGCTTGTGGCATGCTCTCATGTCTCTAAGCAATTTGTTTAGTTGGCCTTTTAGAAAACTACTAAGAAGTACTGCATCTGCATTGGGATGCTAAAAGATTTTCAGAGGCCAAATGTGCTTGTAATTTATTCTTTTCCTACGAAAGTATTTAATCAGCTTTGTTGTCACTCTGATGGCCTCTTCCTGACAGGCAGTCCAAGTCCTGACTACATAGATGGGCAGGGAAAGCTTCTATTTGGGGTTTTCAAGGTTCACATTCAACAGTAAATGTAACCAAATCTAAACTGTATTGTGCAATGAAAATGAATAAAAATAAAGTGAAATTTTTCCCAAGAACCACACATACACACTTTGTTTTTGTTTTGTTTTAGTTTTTTGGTGGAAGGACACATCCTTGAAAAAAACTTAGATGTTTTTAAGGCATTAGGGGCAAATCATTTCCCCAGTGCTATTTTTTAAAAGGGGTAGATGCTAAAAACAGCAAGGATAGTAATACATTCTATTTGGTGATTTTCCCCCCTTCTTCCCTCCCACTCCACCTCTGTGAACCATCTGTGGTGGATTAGATTATTCAGCAAATATCTATTTCCTCCCCCAGCATCCCCAAGGGAGGACTACACAGTCAGCTTTCTATATCCTTGAGTTAGGCATCCTTAGATGCAATCAAGATAAAAAACATTTAGGGGCTGAAAATATTTGGGGAAAAAAGAATTGCCTGTACTGAACATGTACACTTTTCACTTACTCCCTAAATGATACAGCACAATTATATAGCATTTGAACTGTATTACATGCAATCTAAAAATGATTTGACTTTGTTATTAAATTGTTTTATTTTTTCATAGAAGAGTGTTTTTTACGTTGTCTTTATTAATACCTACTGGTATTACATTTTAAAAAATTTTTTTAAATGGGTAAATGATCCACAAGAAAATAAAATATACAGGAGGACATGTGTAGGTTTCGCGTAAACACTACATTTTATGTACACTTGAGCACCCTCAGATGTTATGAAACCAGAGTCCTGAAGACACCAAGGGACTACCATACTTTTCTCCAGTGATGTTGGGATTTCCCTGGTGACTTGCTGGGCCTCATGAAAGGCACAATCCACTACCCTTGCTAATCCTTGGTCAATGTGATCTTAGCAGACTCGGAATAGGCAGACACTTCAACTATGCTTGTAGAGTTGGTTTTGCCTGCCTGTACTTCTGTTGTTTTGAGAAGAACTTACCTTGTGTAGCCTCTACTCTCTCAGCCTGAGCCCCAGAATAAAATATGCAAATGAGAACGCTCCCTGCTGATCTACATACCTACACCTTGAAGCAGAGCTCCAAACTGCATTTGGGGGAGATGTGCTATGCAGAGTTGCTGTAGCAACTTGTTTTAAAATAATGGTAATGCTGGCTCAGAAGATGCAGTGAAGATGAACTAAGGTAACCCCAGAATCACCTGTCTGCAGCGCTTAGGACTGAATTTTTTGAATGTAATATAATGTAAATATCATGCTGTATAGAGCTTCCACAAGGTCTCAGGATCACAAAATGAAACATCATTGTGTCTACAAGTGAAACAAGTCTATATATAGGTTCATGTTAGATTTCTGTCAAATTACTGATGAAACACTATAGTTTGGGAATTTTTGGATTTTATAATTGTGGATATGTGACAATGGTCCTGTATTTCAAGCTCTTTTTTCTCTCTCTTGCTATAGTGCCCAGGCTGGCCTCAAATTGAGCTCAAGTGATGTTCCTACCTCAACTTCCCAACTAGCTCGGATTTCAGGCAGAGTCGCCACAGCTAATTTAAATTCTCAATTATAAAGACTTGTTCCCCAAAAATTATCTTATTTCAATAATTTTGTAATGAAGGTACAATTACCCCGAGTAATTATCTCAAACCCTCTGTAGAGACAGAATATAACTAATTTTTAATGAAAAAATGATTATTCCCATCTAATTAATATGTCTTTTTTTTTGGACACAGGGTCTAAGTAGTTTAGGTTGGTCTTAAAACTCATTTGAGGGCAGGCTGCCCTCAAACTCACAGCAATTTTCCTGCCTCAGCCTCCCATGTACTGAGATTACAGATGTGCAACACCACAGCTGTTCCAGCTGCTCTGGATCAATTTTAAACAAGGAAGCATATAAGCCACTGTGAAAACCAAATATTAGTAGTCTTTAATCAGCAAACATTCACTGAGTTTCTTCCACATAACCAGATATAGTGATAGATGCTGGGGATACTATGGAATCTGATATACTTCTGTTTATATGATGAAGAGAGGAAGACAAGTAAATTTTTATTCTATTTCATTTTTTAAAATTAATTAATTAATTAATTAATTTTTGTCTTTTTGAGACAGGGCCTCACAATGCAGTTCAGACTGGCCTTGAGCTCACTTTGTTGCCCAGGCTGGTCTCAAACTTGCAATGATCCTCCTGTTTCAGGCTTGGAGCGCTGGGATTACACGCAGGTGCTGCCAAGCCTGGTGTCAAGTAAATCTTTAGATTGAGTAAATTTTTAAATCAGCTGCATGTTGAAATAAAAATGTTGGCTATATCGGGTTAAATATTTAAATTACTGCTACCTGTTTCTTGTTATCTTTGCAAAATGTTGATCAGAAAATTTAAAATTAACTTTGGGGGCTGCAGATGTAGCTCAGTGGTAGTGCTTGCCTAGTGTGTATGAGGCCCTGGGTTTAAGCCCCAGTATCGCAAAAAATAAGTAATATAAGTATCTGTAGCTCACAATATATTTGTACTGCAGTGTTTTTCTAAATTTTCAGTTCTTTCTGTTACACTAGGCCTAACATTCAAAATCTTTGGCAACCTTTGCCTTCCTGAAACATCTCTCCCTTTCTCTCCTGTTGTGACAACTTCACTTTGTGGTTCTCCTCCTACCATTTTCCCCAGCTGCCTCCTTGTTCTCCCCATTCTCTTCCTCTTAGGCATAGCCTCCACTGCTCCAACATCAACTGCTAAGTCTACCTAAATGACTAATGTTTTCAGCTCCAGTCTTGGCCACTGCGCATTTTCACCGCTGACACTTCAAATGTGATACTTTCAAAGCACTTCCTCTTCTTTTTCCTTATTCTTTCTAACTTATTTCTGAGACAGTGTTTTCCATTCTCTAAACTTAAATCCTCCTGCTCAACAGTACTATATTCTTTGCTCAATTGACTGCCATGTCCTGTTCACATTTCTCTACCTATGCTTCTATCAACACCCCAAACTCATTGTATCTCACCCGAATTATGCAAAATTCACCTCAATTCTCTTATCTATTCCAGCCTCCGCTTCCAGACTGATGTAGCCAAAAACAAAGCTCTGGCCACAAAAGTACCACACATTTGAAAGGAGGAAGAAAAGGCAAATACTTAAAACAACGATGCACGGGCCACGTATACATCGCGACTGCCCCGATCAATGAAAACGCACCAGATGCTTTTTCCGCGTGCGATGCGAGACAGGAAATTAGCCCTGAGTGCCACTCACTACTGGACAAGGACACACTAGGGCACCAGCCGCGGCGTTGCACCAGTTCCTCAAGCAGACCCGGCCCAGGTCACTTCCTCTCTCTCCAGTTCCACTCGTCGAGAAAGTCAGCCCGAGCCCTGAGAAGCACCTGCGCCCTGAGAAGCCGGGAAGCCAGTACTTCCCAAACACCGCTTCGAGGGGAGTCTTCACTGCGACCACGCGCCGAACCCCGGCCGAGAAACTGGCAGCCCCTCCTCGTTTTCCATGCGGGGTTTCTCTGTCTCAACCCGGCCGCGCCCCGCCCCTCATCATCGAGGACACCGGCTCTGGCCAGAGGCGACAAAGGGCCAGGGCCTGCCTGCGGCTGCCACTGCCACATCGAAGCAGAGACGCCTTCCTTTCTCCCTAGACTCTCGATCACGCACCTTCTCTCTCCCCGCCGGCGTCCGCTCTCAGCACAGTTCCAGCAGCAGCTGTTTTGTTTCCGATGTGAAATCTCAGCCCCTTGAGCCGCCCGTCCTAGGACCCGCCCTAGAAGCCTCATCGGTGTCATTTCCGGCTCTGGCGCCGTTGGCGGCTGCCCCACAGGGGGCGGAGCTTCCGGCCAGGAGCGTAGACCGCGGGGGTGGGTGAAACGCACTACCTCCAGTCTGGTGCAACCGGTTCAACTTGCGGGCGTGGCCTCGGACTGTCAGGCATCTGAGGCCGCTGTGGAGCTGAGGACGAAAATTCCCACGTGCGCTGCACCAGTGTGCGCTTCTCCCAGCCTAAGAGTAATTGTAAACCTTAAATCTAACATCCCTCATTTCACTGTAGCACCTACTTGTAGTTTGCTGAAGCGCGACTCACAAGAATGCGAAATTATTAAAATTGTAAATATGTGTCCTTCACATGAATCAAAACTTCTGGTGGATGAAGAACTTGAAAAACCGTCTTCACCATCTTCATGGGTTCTAGAGCTCCAAGATTGGGAGTCAGTCTATTTAGTAAGCTTTTGAAAGGCTGAAAATGTGTCTCTTCTTTGTAATTCCCAAACACTTGACTCACAGTGAATTGTTCATTTCTGCATCTACCAGCTTTTATCCAACTGTAAAGGCACTACCTACAACTAATTCATTAAGCAGCTCCAGTCACCTGAAAGCTAGAAGAAAAAAAAAATGCATACCACTTCACATCAAAGTTTTTTTTTAAAGTGTCCAAACTTACAGGTAATCAGAACACTAAAAATGAAAATTAATGATAGTCTCTGGTCAAATTACATTTTTCTAAAATTCTTTACTTTCCCAGGCTGGTTCACATTCCAGAACAATTCCAAATCCCTCTCTTCCAGCCAGCCTGCTTCCATTACTGTATCAACACATTTCAATAGCTCTTACACCAAATAGCTTTACACTTAAAAAAAAAAACCAGGGGGGAGGGGGTTTGAACAACCAAAACAAAAACCATTCTTTAAATATTCCTGGTCAGGTGTAGTGGCGCACATCTAGAATCCCAGCACTCCTGAGGCTAAGGCAGGATTGCAGCGAGTTTGAGATCAGCCTGAACTATATAGCGAGACTCAAAAAAAGCCCCAAAATTCCCTCATCATCTTTCACCCCTCCACTTTCATGAATAGGGCGTTTTGTTTCTTTGCTCACTTATTAAAAATGCTGAGAACAGTGCCTAGCACATGGAAAAATTCGTATGTTCTGTTCAAGACGCATAGGCTAAAACACATCTATTTGGTAACTAATTCAACGTTTGCTTTCAATCGTTAATATGACGATTATCTTAAGATGCTGTAAACTAAGCTAGGAATGGTGACACAAGCCTGTAACCCTAGCACTTTGGGAGGATTCTCAGTCCAAGACCAGCCTGGACTACATAGGGAGACCTGGTTTAAAAAAAACAAATAAACAAAAAAGTTGTAATCTACTCTCAGAAACCATCTCAGTACAAAAAGCCTTGTGAAAAGATATCCAGACTATTCACGTGGCAAAAATTGGAAAGATAAATGTCTCAATGATTCATTTAATCTCATTAAAATTGTTATATGCAAGAGAAATTTTTATTCTGTAAAGACATACTTGTATTTACAGTTAATGGCAAACATTCTTGCAAAAAGGAAAAAAAAGTGTTAGGATAAAAAGAAAGCAAAGTGGGCCAGGGATGCAGCTCAGTGGCACAGCACCTGCCTGGCAAGTGCAAGGTCCTAAGTTCAATTCCTGGTACAAAAAAAAAGCAAAGTGACTTTGAATAACTGGATTACAGATACTTTCCAGTTTTCTATATTCTTTCTTCTTTTTAGCTATACGATCAGCCAAGATGTACTGAGGCAAGAGTCAGCAAAAAGTACTAGGAAAGAGCTGGGCATGGTAGCACACACCTGTAATTCCAGCACTCAGGAGGCTGAGGCAGGAGGACTGCTGCAAGTTCAAGACCAGACTAGGCTACAAAGTGAGCTCAAGGCCATCTTGAACTGCATAATGAGTCCGTCTCAAAAAAACAGGGGGAAAAAAAACCCACTAGAAAAGACAAGAATATGGCAAGTAAAATCCTAAACACCAGTTAAGAGTTCCAAGTAGACAGCAAATATCAACAGTACTAAGATGAATTGGTGTATACTGTCTTAAAAGGTCAGTCTCATTCCAGTTGTCACTGCCATCAGTGGGACGGTGCAGTACAAAAGAGAACAGATTGAATAAGACATTGGAGGGTACATTAAGATACTCATTCTGGCATCTCAGTGTAACAGAAACGAGACAGGATCCAATATAAGTTTATATGCTGTTCTTTAAAACATTCCAATTGAGGAAACAAAAAAGACAGTATCTCAGTAAGGGTTAAGATATTTTACAATTAGGCTAAGTGTGCTGGTGCACGCCTGTAATCACAGCATTCAAGAGGCTGAGACAGGAGGCTTCACTCCAAGATTCAGGCCAGCCTGGGCTACAGAGTGAATTCAAGGACAGCCTGAACTGCATAGTGAAACTTTATAGATAGATCAAGCTTAGAAAAAAAAGAAAAACAAAGTGTGGTCAAGGAAGTCTTTCTGGATAGGATGCATAGAGTCTACTTCCAGAAGGGAAAGGTTTATAATAGGTTGTCAAACTAGACAGATAGGGCTGGGGATTTATCTCAGCGATGTAGGCATCTGCCTGGTAAGCACAAGGTTGTGAGTTCAATCCTCAGTACAAAAAAAATAAATAAATAAATAAAAATCAACACTAAATAGACAGAACTGCAGAGAATATGCCTGATAAACTGTGAAGTTTTTGTGAAGCTTGAGAGTTATTTACTTGGTGATGGGAAGGGGGGAAAAGTATATCAAATGACTTTTAGTCATTCAGTTATTATTTTCCAAGACCTACTACAGCACTGAGATTAACAGTAAAAGTTACAGTGTCCATGAAAAAGAACGACCAGATACCATGAAAGTCCTAGATTCTCTGCAATGGCACATTTGGAAGCAGGGAGAGGGATGACTAAACAAAACAAAAATGATGGTAGAACTGACCAACATAGGAAAATATGAAATAAAAAACCTGGGCATGGTGACAGATACATAATCTCAGTACTTGGAGGTTACAATAGGAGGATTGCCTTGAGTTCCCCAAATTCAAGGCCAGCCTTGACTGCACAGTGAGATCCTATCTCAAAATTTTAAAAAAAGTAAAATTTACAGTGTTGGACCTGAAATACTAAAGAGCTTGATAAGAGACTGAAAGCTGAATCCAATCACTATTCATTAATCAGAATTTAGGATCTAGTCAATGAGAAAACAATAATCAAGTCTTTACACCACAGACTCCAAGACAGTACATTTCATTAACATTTCCAGAGCAAAGTGATCTGCCAGGAATATGCAACTAAGTACTCATTTTCACAGGATTCAGCACTTGGCCATATCCCATCTTTTTAGCTCTAGCATTTCAATTCACTGCAAGCACTGTTTACCATAGACTTGCTTAAGATCAGGGACTGCCTACTTCGTATGCTGTAATTTGTAACTTGAACAACTATTTCCAAGATGACAGCATGTAATTTATCAAGTAGTGATTGCTTTTTTTTTTTCTTTTTTTCCTTTGGAATTCTGTATTGCTGCTACCCTTTTTTCTGTTTTGTTTTCTCTTTAATTTTTAAAAAATGAGGGACTGCTTTCTCAATCATCCTGTTTTTCTGTCACTGTTTTACTGTATCTAATTTCCTTTTTTACTAGAACTTGGACTTTCATATTTAGAAATTTACCTTAATAACTTACTGTTTAAAATTTCAGTATCCATACTTCCCAACCACCATGACAGTCAAGTCTCTTCATCTGGGTTCGTTTACCGTACCAACAAAACTGACAGAAAAAGAGTGAACCTTTGGAGTTTTGAAGGGCTCTACAACATGAAGTGTTCACTGATCTTTCCTCTGGTAGTCACTAGCTATATGGTGACTGCACACACACCATACAAATGGTGCAACCAAACACTGGATATTTTATATACTTTTGAACACTGGAAGTACCGCAGGCATGACTACAGGAACTGACCTTAAAATTTTCATTATGAAATTACAATACTACAAGTAGTGAATACTACTTGAAAAAGCAGTATTAGAACATGAATCGTTGGAAGACCAAGAATCAGAATTCCAATTACAGGCCTCTTGATAACCATCTGTAGGGATCTCTGCAGTTACTGCATCGGGCAGAATGGACCAGCTTTTGTCTCAGGTCTTTTTATATACTACACCTGCTGAAAATGTTCCTACTGGCCCTTTTCCCCTGGCCTTTGAACTCAGCTAATCAAATTTGGTAATTCTGAGAACTTTGTACAGATATTGGTACCTCAGTATTCCTTGTTTTCTGGCAATTCCTAAATGATCACCAACTAAGAAATTCTCATGTGTACCATTGACTTAGCTTGCAACACAAATAGCACGTAAGTACTGTACTGTAAAATAAATCTTCACTAAATGAAAACAATATATAAAAATAGCTAACTGTAAGAGCAATTCTAAGCCAGGTGTGGTGGCACATGCCTGTAATCCCAGCATTTGGGAGGCTGAGGCAGGAGAATCATTGCAAATTCAAGACCAGCCAGGGCTACAAAGTGAGCTCAAGGCCTGCCTGAACTGCATGGTGAGACCATCTCAAAAAGACCAAAAAAAAAAAAAAAAAAAGCGCAAGCAATATAGGTAAAGCTCTCAAATTCTTGTTCCTTGAATTTTCTGGGTAATGTATGAATTTCATGAAAAACTAAAAAACCTGCACCTTCACCATAAATGGGATAATTCAGTCTCACTTTTGTGTAAGAGAATCTAAAAGTCACCCATCTAATATGTAACGTAGTAGACAAACTCTAGAGTGTCATTTAATTCAAACAACATGGCTTGAAAAGAATTTTTATTCATTTTTGTTTATAGAAATTATTGCCTTTTCCTGGGCATTTTAGATTGCCATTCCTAATTTGGCTTTTTGGACTCAAGTAATAAAATGAAATGCAAATCAGCAAACATAAATATTTCAACTTACAATAATCACATTTCCAAAAAAATCAACCAGCTTATCAAAAAATTATAAGCCCGCTTTGGTCTACAGTATGAATATAGCACTTATAGCTCTTGGGTTTAATGAGTCTCCTTGACACCCAGACTGATGGCTTATTTTCTGGTCTGTTTGGGTACCTTCTTCTTATACTATTCCGAACAGTGATATTCACAAATCAGTTTCATCTTTTGCTGAGCAAAGCTATTTCTCAACTTCATACTGTTAACAGAAAGTTGAAATATAACCCAAAAAAACCTGAAACCATTTTGACATAAAACCTTGCATCAGTTCTAGGGTATTACTTGGGGACATTCACAGAACTAATAATTATTATCAAAAGGTGATTAAGTAAGCTGTCTATAAACATTATATACCTGCTTAATTTATACTTTAAAGTTTTCATAAAAAAGAAAAAATGATAAGTGTTTAGTACAACTTGGCTCTCAAGCCCACAAATATTTTCAATTCATCTGCCAGAGCTAGTAATGATGGTTAATACTTGAAACAGCACTATACACTATTACAGTTTTACAGGGAAGCATTATGAAAAATGTCTCATAAAGGGAACATCTCTAGGGGCCAGCCAAGATAAACCTTAGAATATTAGAGTGGTTCTCATGTATCAGTCTAGATTTCCTTATTCCCATAGGTAGATTCAAGTATGTAATATTTGCTTTATAAGGTTTTCTTTAAATAAATATACTTAAAAAGAAAAATAAATTGCATTTGTATTGTCTGTTAGGATAAAGTAATACCGAGTAGTAGTTACTCAAAGTGCTAACCAGCTGGCCCCTTGACTACCAAGAATAATACCAGGCCCAGCCACCTAGTCAGGGTTCAAGTGACTCAAGTACACATTAAAGTTCGAGAAAAACTACCTCAAACTTTTCACTTACCATTCATCCCTTGTGCACAGATGTATACACCTAAAATAATTTTTAGGGTCAAATGAAAAAAACCAAAACCAAAACCAAAACCAAAACCGTGTTCTCACTGACTGATCAAAAATGTTAAGACTCAGGGCCGGAGATTTAGCTCAGTGGTGTAAGTGCCTACCTGGCAAGCGTGAGGTTATCAGTTCAATCCCCCACACACACACACACACACACACACACACACACACACACACACACACACACACACCAAAAAAAAAAAAAAAGTTAAGACTTTCATTTACTTTTTATTACAACTTCAATGGACACTATGAATTAATGTAAGGTTTCCAAGCTGAAATTAATGTATACATTTATGGTAAAGAAAGTTCCAGGAATTAGAAATATTTTAGGCCAATTTTCACAGTCACTAGAATGTATCACTTTACATATGTCCAATTATATGCAATTGTGAAAGAAAATAAAGGCTTTATATGAAGTTTGATGGTAAAATTTGATTTGAACTAGCATTTGACTATTAACTTAGTGGTTTTTAATCCACTGACCATGGCCATTCTTACGTGGGCAAAGCACACTGATTATGAATTTTGTATTGCTCCCATAAACCTCACTGGAGGTGTTCTCCAGTATAAAAGGTATCTACTCCTAAGGACTTCAGGTAAGTGACATCTCTCATTTTTAGACAGGTACTTTAAGATAAGCATTAATGAAAGAACCAGAGAAGACACCAGTAAGATAAACTAAATCTGTGTGTTCAAACCTTCACACTAATATTGACGAAACAAAACGACCCTAAAATGATACCTCAGAAGCAGCAACTACACAGAATGCTAAAACAGGAGGGCAAAATAAACTGCTTCAACAAAGTCTCAGGCTGGAGTGGGGATGAATCTAAGCATGGTAAGCAAATGTGCAAATGGCAAGGGACATCTTTCTAAAGTATTCCCTTGAGATATCAAAATCTGGAATATTTTAACACTACATAGTTATTTTCATAGATGTACAGTAGATTCATCCAACACAAGATAAATAAGTGGCCTCTTTGACCTTCTGACACCAAGTCATAAAAATCAAGTCCACTAAAACATTGAGCCTGTATTTTCAAGCTATTTTCTAGTAAGCACTAAAGAATTACAATGTGATACCATTTATTTACAAAACTCTGAAAGAATTTTGTTTTCCAAGATCAAATATATACACTTTTAATATGTGAAATATTTACATAATAGAACCATACCATGGTTCAGTGTTAAGAACAGTGTTTTGAAATGTCCTCTTAAGAAGTAAAAAATCTAGTTAGCTCAAATTCACAATTACACTTTTCTAACAGACCAAACTTTATCTTCTTCTGAAATAAATAGACACAGAAATAACTGCACCTTATCTGTGTTAAGAACTGTTTAAAACTTGTTACATTTGCAGGCAAATTTTACATCCTGCTGACACTCTGATCCACAATTTAAAAAACCCACAGGTATATATCTAAACATTTCAATATAAACTTTGATGAGAACAGGTCAGAATTTTATGGTTGGTCTGATATAACTTCCTTGAATGATTTATGTTTGGAAACAAGATGTAAACTTTGTATATTGCCACAGTGAATTCTTATTGTGTTTTGTCAAATTCTCCTGGACTATTAACTTGCCTAATTTTATCTTTTGTCTTTATTTTTAACATTTTGGTGCTGGCAGTTGAACCTAGGGAGTCTCCAGGATGCAAAGCATGAGCTGTACCACTAAGCTACATTTCTAACCACAACTGTTTTCAAGTGTTTTTAGTTTGAAGATTTTTTTTTTTAAAACTAAGGCCTGGTTAGTGCACAACTAAACTTTCCAAAATTTTACAATCTGCCTCATTTCTGAGCAATGAAAACAGTACTGTGGAGGGGAAGGTCACTATGATCTACTCTGTATTACAATGGAAGCTGAAACAGCCAGCTATCAACAAGAGAGCCCTTGTTTGGCATATAATAATCTAATTATACCAGACATTTGGATTCAAACACATCGGTTTTCTTTTATGCTTTCATAAGTAAATCAGAGAATATTTTTATACATACATCCACACAAACACATTCATACGGATACATACTATAGGAACAGATTGTCTGCTAATTTTTGCATTCTAATTTTCACTTCCATGCCTCAGGAAGGCTTGCCATTTCTGATTCAAGGGGGAAGAGGTGGTAGCAGATATGAATGGTATTCTTCCAACTAAAATCATTCGTGTTGTTTCCTATACAGTACAAGTCAATATTAACTGAAATTCTGCAAAAGAATTGGGGAGTCATTTTAATATTTACAAGGAACAAATCAGCAGAACAAGATTATGTCAGATAGGCTGTGTACAGTAGCTGCAGCTTATAAAACATACCAGTAATTTGTACCTGGCAAGTATAAAGACAACCAAAGATTCAGATGACTTTACAACCAAGGAAGTACATAGGTCATTGACAAATTAAGAGGATCCAAAAAAAAAAAAAATTCACATTTTTCTACATTTAAAAAAATTACAGATCTCACAAATGTCTTTGACGACAAAGAAAAATTCAGTCCTTTAAAGGAGAAATAAGTATTTGAAATGGAACCCTAAGCATAAAAAGAGGTTTACTTCACAAGACCAATTTTCTTGGCTTCTGTTTCATATATCAATAATCTCCACATTTTTACTATAAAAACTTCTGCTTCTTCATCAAGTACCTGAAAGAGAAAAAAAAAAATTAACAAGGTAAGTAATCAGCATCTTCCAACAAATTAGGTTACAAAAAGGTTTTTGTCCACAAGCACTTAATAAAATGACTTAAAAAAAAAATTTTTTTTTTTGGTCTTTTTAAGATAGGGTGTTGGCTATTCAGGTCAGACTGGCCTTGAGCTCACTTTGTAGCCCAGACTGGTCTCAAACTTCCAACAATCCTCCTGCCTCAGCCTCCCAAGTGCTGGGATTACAGGCATGTGCCACCACACCTGGCTCACACTACTTTTTTGTTTTGTTTTGCTTTTTGGTACTGGAGATCCAACTCATGACCTAGTACTTGCCAGGCAGATGCCTGTGCCACACAGCTAAACCCCTGGCCCTCACATTACTTTATGATCAAACTTTTTTTTCTAATCTTAGCTATAAAGATAATGTATTTATACATGTTTGGCAAAACAACAACTAAAGAAAGCAAATGCTTGTCCTAGAGACTATAGTTAATTTAGGAAGAAATAAATGTAACTACATAACACAAAAAATATTGTTTATCCTCCCTAAAAGACATTATAATCTTGACATCTAGGACGTGTTTACTATGTGACACTCAATGAAAATTTAAATGAGAATATATAGAGAGCATTTAATACAGTCTAATGCAGAAAACCACTTAAATGAATACCATCATCACCACAGGTGATAATGACTACTGAAAAACACATCTTTTTTCCATCCACTAATAAACCAAATTATTTTCCTATCTACTTAGAGGAGTTAAGATGCCTTATGTTCCCGTGTCTCTTGTCCTAAGTCCACACACACATCTGGCTCTCAACTGCAAGGTTGTTGTGAGGACAAATGGATAAATCTTGCTTTCTTCTGAAGGAGACAGTTTCCAGAGTCTGACACTAACAGTGCCTGGATGCAAATTTGCCAAGGTCTTCCTAGAGACAGTTTAGGGGAGGAATTTTCTTTAGAACTGGACCTGTAGTTAAACTACATAGGATTATTATTCTACTTCTACAACCTATGAGGTATGTATGTGTCTTTGGCAGAGCTATACTTAACCTCAGTTCTTTCACCTGTAAAATGAGAGGACATGTAGCTATGTCACAGCAGTGGGCACTCCCATGAGAATTATGAAATGCCTTGAAGAGTGTTTGACACATAATTAATGATTACAAAAATAATTAGCGCTCAGTTAAATTCTCAAATGAAGACAGAAATTTCAATTTTTCTGACAAATTTTGTACAACTTCTCAATGATGTCAACTTAAAAACTTTTAAACCACCTGGGAGTAGTGATGCACACCTGTAATCCCAGCACTTGGGAAGTTGAGGTAGGAGGATCTCCGCAAGTTTGAGGCCAGCCTGGACCACATAGTGAGTTCAAGGCCAGCCTACCCAACACAGTGAAAACTTAACTTTTAATAACAAAAACCTTTTAACCAAACTTCTCTGAGCCAGATTTAACTGTAGCTTGAGAACTATATTCTGGAAGTAATTCATATGAAAGTCACACTTCATAAATACAGTGGCATAAAACTAAGCCAAAGTTTCTTAATTTATATAAAAGAGGAAAGTTGTAGTTTAAAAGAAAATGATTATTAGCTATAGTCTCTCAAGAATATTTATAGGACCCATGAGCTTGAGCTTTTAACAGAACTGTTTGATAACGTAAGTTCCAATGGGTTCCTCCCATTCTGATCAACAATGAACCGGAAAATACTGAAAAACAATAGTATCAAATTATACTCCAAAAATCACAGCATTTCAAATAGACTAAACACTGACACATGAAATCTACAACTCTACTATAACCCCAAACTAGAACACCTTGCACACCCTGGCATGAGGAATTGAACCAGGGCGTTCTGCCAACCATTAAGCATCCCTCTAGCTCTTTTCATTTTTTGAGATAGGGTCTCATTAAGTTGCCCAAGGGTGGTATAGAACTTATGTTCCTCCTATCTCAGCCTTCTAAGTACAATGGACCCTCCAGTTATAGTAGCCTCACAAAAAACTGAGTTACAACCACAATTTTAGGCTTAAGTTATGCCCAAAGTCTTCAGTTACAACCTGAAGGCCAGCCACTTCTGCAATTACAAACAAAAGATTTACTGCGCCATAGAAGTATACTAAGCATTGGTCTGAGCCTAGGATGCATGCTTCTGGTCATGATTTCGGTCAGTGCTTTATATAATCGCTACAATCACTGCTGTCAAAATGGCCCCAAAAAGCTAGAAAAACAGCTAAGGAAGGAAAGGAAGATAAAGCAATCACAATAAAAAATAATAAAGCAATTATGGAGAAATATGAGAGGCACTTGTATGACCAATCTTGCTAATGTCAAAATCCACCATCTCGACAATCCTACAGAGAAAAGATTTGTATACAGAAGCTAATGTTGCTAAAGCAAGATATAAAGGCTATTAATGTGGATAAAGAAACACAGATGACAGGTTATACCTTTAATCAATAATTTATGAAAAACCTAGGGCTACATATGCAGATCTCATGAAGGATAATCCATCAACAAGTGATAATGTTAAAACATTTCATGCCAGTAAGGGATGGTTTCACAATTTTAAACTGACAAACGGGGATCATAGTGTAACTAGGCATGGTGAAGCAGCCAGTGCTAATAAAAGGGCTAATTTTGGATTTACTATTGGCTTGTTTTGAGGTCCTTAACTACATTCACTGTTTTGTTTTTATTACTTCTACTCTATTCTGTTTTTTATTTTTACTATGTCTGCAAGGTGTTTGCAGCTATTTTGAAGGCAACAAAAGGCATTATGGTAACTAATGTTGATTTTGTAATGTTTTGAAGTGCTATATCACTTACACTTTTTTGGATTGGTTTTATTGTTTTATTATCCTTGGTTTTATCCTCTTTAAAATAAAAGGGCTGCTAAACATTACATATACTATTTCAAAACAATGACACAGACATATGGCTTTTGCCCTCATCAAGCTTTCAACGTGATGAAACTGGCCTTTCCTGGAACAAGATGTCCAAGAAAATGTACATTACCCAGGAAAAAAAGAAAATACCAGGTCACAAGCCTGTGAAGGATAAGTTATCCTTATACGCCAATGCAAGTGGTGACTTTAAGACAAACCCTCTCAAAAAAAAAAAAAAAAAAGAATAGATAAATAAAGCCTCTCTTGGTTTATCACTGAGACCCCCTAGAGTGTTTAGAAAAAGTCATGAAGAATAAGGATCATGTGGAGATCTAATACAAAAATGTAACAAGTGCTTTTTTTTTCTTGAGTGGATCAATGAAACTTTCTGTCCTACTGTTAAGAAATACCTAAGAGGACAAAGGTTTCCCACTCAAGGATCTCATCATGGACAATGCAGTAGCTTGCCAGTGAGATTTAGAATTTACTGAAGGATTCCCAAGGCTCTCAGTCAAGTTTGTCCAACCTAATACAATCATCAACTGCAACTTATGGACAGCAGGTTATAGCTAACTTTTACACCAAGAAACTGTTTCTGAAATACTTCCAGATGGTATCAGATACAAATTTAACCCTTACAGGGTTCTGGAAGAACATTACAACATCCTTTCCTTTGTGAGGTTAGCTGAGAAATTCTGGGGACCATTTATTTATTTATTTATTTATTTGGGGTACCAGGAATTGAACTCACAACCTTATGTTTGCCAGGCAGGCACTTAGGCCGCTGAGCTATATCCCCAGCCCTAATTGAGGAATTATACACCAATATCTCTCTAAGCACACTGAGGCTTGGAAGAAATTATATAGGAGAAACACTTGAAGATGTGTAGAGGAGCCTGAGCATTCAATTGACCCTGTGGTTGATGACACTGTCGCTACAGCGGAGTCTATAGGCTTGCAGTTAAGACAGTAGTGATGGTAGAGAAACAAGAAACACACAGAGGAACTTTAGCAACTTCTGGCTGAGCAACAGAAAATGGCAGCTGAGGAGCTCTCTGAAGAGGAGGGGGAATATCAACAACAATGCAGCAAAATTCTTTTGAAATAAAGGAAATCCTGGGAAAAAATGGAGAGCTACAAACATTTGTAGAGAACACCCACCAGACACAGAAAAGGTCAGTTGTTCCATTCACTTGCTTAATAACAATGTCATGTTATACTACAGAACAGTGGTAAACCAAAAACAGAAACAGACAATCTTAGAACAGTTTTTAGTTCTGAAAAGGTTGAGACATAGGGAGCCAGAAGCAGGTCCTAGTGGGCTACAGACTCTTCCAAGCAGAGAAACGACACCAGGATGCCAGATTTCTAATGTTCTTATGGAAGGGGACTCTCCTTCCAAACAATAACCACTTTCCATTCCATCCTCCCTTCCTGCAAGCCAAGGATGTCAACTTCAATGATAAGTACAGTATAAAATTGTATTTTCTGGTAAACTAAGCATACTTTGTAACTTTTTGGTAAATGCACTAGGAAAATCACTGATGTTTCTGGTAAATTATGCACATTATACAACCCTTTTGATTATGAAAAAGTTAGTTGCAGGGTATTTTGGGAGGTTCAGAATGCATTAGGGGTATTCCTATTATTCGTTATGGGGAAAAGCAGCCAGGACTTACCAAACAGCTCCTGCAAAGCAATTGAGGTCACAAGTTGAGAGTCCATTGCAGCTGCTACTGAAACTGTGTGCCGCTGTACCCACATAGAACACTGACTTTTAAAAACATCCCTTCATCCACGCCTCTGTTCAACATCTTTTCTCTACTCCAAGCTTAACATTTAAAGATGAAGCTGAAAACCCCAAGGACACAGGCTATTCACATTTCTGATTTCCTCCATGCACTGTAGAGGCAACAGACTTTTCTCAGGTATTTTTTCCCTAATGAAGAACTCTCAACACCAGTATCAGGCTAGCCAGGCAGAAAAAAAACAAATGTTACCTGGCTTTAGACATCACACAGTGCACAGACACAAAGCACCTTGACCTCAAAACTACTTTTGGTTAATAATGCCACTGTATCTCTCTGACATCCCTTGCTATCAGTCAAAATGCAAGCTCTCCCAGTTATTTATCATATCATGTTTGATGCTTATTCTTCCTCTCTGAGTTGGTCGATTGTTGAATTCTCTGTCCTTCGGATTCCTATTCCATTTCATGCTAAACACCCTTAACTTTAAATCAGTTTTTTCATATTTTACCTTAGTGGAAATGCTTGTCTGTCCCCTAGGACTTCTGACATTCTCAGAGCATTCTCAGAAAGTTCCTATCTCTCAGTCAGGCATAGTGGCACATTCCTGTAATCCCAGAGGTTGGGAGGCTGAAGCAGGACAATTGTGGAGTTCAATACCAACCAAACTGTGCTACAAAGGGAGTTCAAGGCCAGCTTAGAGTACATAATGTGAACTTCTCAAAAAAAAAAAAAAAAAAAAAAAAAAAAAAAAAACAACCAACAGTTCTCTACTCTGAAGTCTTAACCACTTACTAATCTAATTATTTAAACACAGGATAACCAAAAGTTGTGATTTTTCTCATTAATTTTTGTAAGATAACAGGAAATATTAAAAATGACAATTTCATCAAATTTACTCAATGCATGAACCAACTGGCCAAAAACACACCTGTCCAAGCAATTCTTGGAATAGCACATAAACAAACTCTTGAGTGATGCTTGGGGTGAACTGTTATTATTATTAGAGGGTGCTGGATCCTCACTCTTTCTATTCATTAATGGTCAAAAGATCTCATTATCACTTCAACAGCAGCTATCTAGCAAAACCTAATCAATCTTTCCCCATGTGAAATGATGCTTTCATATCTGATTCCAGCATTTTTCTCTAATTGCTGTTCCCAACACCCACGATTTTTTTTCTTTTATTAGTACTAGGGATTAAACTTAGCCCTTTATTTTGTGACAGGGTCTTGCCAAGTTACTAAATTACCCAGGTTGCACTCAATCCTGCAATTTTCCTGACTCAGCCTTTCAAAGGATGTGATTACAGAAATCTGGCATCACCCCTGACCTCCAGGAATGTCTGTTTGCCATATTTTGTAACTTGTTATCATCTGGACTGATTCATCACTCAAGTTTTTACACTTTAACATGCTACATTCAACTCTCCCACATTCCCCATAACTCCACTGGAATTCCAATCCTTAGTTCAGTGAAACCATCAATTTTCTTTCGTTCTTTTTTTTTTTCTCATCTTTTTGAGACAAAGTTTCATTGTGCAGCTCAGGCAAGCTTTGAGCTCACTTTGCAGCCCAGCTTGGTCTCAAACTCACAACAATCCTCCTGCCTCAGCCTCCCAAGTGCTGGGATTACAGGCATGTGCCACCATTGCCTGACTGGTTTTAGAATGTTTCATAGGCTAAATTAAAATTTAAAGTGTACTAAAAGAGGTTAAAGGCACCTACAGCAAGATATTGTTATATATCATTTAGAAATTAGGAGTTTTAAAAAAAAAATCTGTACCTTCTCTCTCCCTTTCCTGTTTATATAAATTTAAGTCCTAGGTTAGCATTTATTTATTAGTATATTTATTAAGTGATCACTTACTAAAGCAACAAGCTAGAAGCACGAAAGGTATACTCTGTCCTGGCAGGGATACAGTATACAGATGCTAAAACTATAACAATGATGGCAAACCTTTCAGAGACAAGTGCCCAAACTGCAACCCAAAACCCACTTAATTATCTCAAAGTGCAAACACTGCAATTAAAGCTCAGTACTCACCTGTTAATTTAGAAAAAAAAAACAAAAAAAAACAAAAAAACAGGGCTGGGATTTAGCTCAGCGGCATAAGCACCTGGCTTGCAAGTGTACGGTCATGAGTTTGATCCCCAGTACCAATAAAAAAAAAACTCATAAATTAACATCTTTATTTAAAAGGAAATCAACATACATGCCATAGGTTTGTCACCAATGAAATCTTGTGTACTTGCTATAACAAAGTCTACTCCATTACACAGGAGATATATATAGTACCTGGTGGCGTTGAGGTCAGTTAAGGAGAGTGTCAGCAGGTATTACCACATAAATTGAGACAAGAAGTTTAACTATTTTATTATTTTTGGTGGGCTTGGGCAATGTTTAAACATCAAGTCTCCAACTGCATTTCATTTGAAATTAGAGTCAGTGGTTGCATTTATTTCACATTGTGATACAAACTGAGCTCAAGGCCAGCCTGAACTACACAGTGAAACCTTGTCTCAAAAAGACCAAATAATATTAATAATAAAAAAATAATAAATTACATTTTATAAAATATTTATATATTATAAAATAATTCTTCTAAAACCAAAAATTTGGTAGAAAATAAATTCAAAACTTAAGTTTTTTACATAATTAAAATAAGAATGAATTTCTAACTTACCATGGCAACATCATCTAAAATGCTCTGAGGTGAACTATGTGCCATAACCTAAAAAGAAACAGTATCATGGTGAAAGGAAGCTAAAAGCAATAGTAAGTTTTAAGGTACACATTCTCAAACTGATATGGGAATTTCTTGTAGACAAGAAAACTGTCTACAAGCTTTTTATTCTGGGATCTCAATCACTATAGTATCTATCTTCTAACAGTCAAATCCTAGCTACATAATTTTGAATGCTATAACAATTACAAGTGAAGAAGGCAGCCTAGGTTTATTCTTTTTTTTGGGGGGGTGAGGGGGTGGGTTTATCTTGACACAAGGTCTTACTATATAGCCTAGGCTGAACTTTCTGCAATCTACCTGCCTCAGCCCCCTCTGAAAGCTGGGATTACATGCATCCATCACCACGTCGAGCTCAATTTAAAAGCTCAATATTAAAAATTAAAAATTAAAAATTTAAAAGCTCAATATTAAAAGCGCAGGTTGGAAGAATGGTATAATTAAGACTTTTACAGGAATATGGCGCTTCCATTACAGTATCCATCCTATTAAAGAAAATACTATGCTTTGAGGGGACAATGGAGGACACAATATACTTTGGAGGTTAAGAGCCTAAATGTAAGAGGCAAGACACTGTTGCTTATTAGACAACTATGGCCAAAAGATCTTTCTCTATATCTTAGTTTCTTCGTGTATAAAATGGAGATAACATTAGTGACTTACACTTAAGTTGTTCAGACATTTAAAGATTGAGTTCTATAAAATGTTAACACAGTATCTGCCAAGAATTTAGTAATCCGTCAGTGAGTGACCACTATTATGATATGGAAAGAACCATTTCACTATTTTAAAATGGGTGAGTACTGGGCGTAATAGCGCATGCCTATAATCCCAGCATTTCAGAGGCTTTTTGGTGCCGGGGATCGAATTCATGACCTTGCTCTTGCCAGACAGGCACTTATGCCACTGAGCTAAATCCCAGGCCTCATAATGAGATCTTTCTCAAAATAAAGATGACTCACTAACAAAGAAATTTCATGAGACAAGCTACCTCTACAAAACCTTGGCTGTATTTTGGTGGTATTCTAACTAAGACAAGATAGATGGTGACATGGTATTGTCAGCAATAGACAAAGCAAACATAAGTGGCATAGCCAGCAATTCTGTAAAGGGTTCACTAATACAGCAATGGGTCATTTAATCGAAACTAAACTATCACAGACTTCACTAAGCAAGATATTTTACTTCAGGAAGGGTCTAATATTTTAATGTACAACATAAAATGCTGGTGGTAGAAGGTACAAAAGACTAACCTTTGAACAAACAAAATCAACTAATGTTGCTTCTTCTTCACCTATGTATTCTATGATTTTCTTATTAATCCATGGTCTAATTCGTCGTTCCATCAGTATCTGCAAAACAAAGCACAGTTAATGAATTAAAAGTATTAATCTTTTATTACATGTATTAAAGCCTCCCAATTTTTTAAGATTAACATATACTATGTTCATTCAAAAGTTAAAGACAAATATGTATCAAGAATTATTCACTTCTAACTAGGAAGACTTCAATAAAACCAAGAATCTCCCCCTCAATAATATATTCTTTGATGGCATTTACATGATATCAAGAGGATTATCTTTTTTGTCATTAATGAAGTCAAATGAATTGTATGCTGTACTAGAACCATTCCCAACAATCTGATGAAACACCTCTACTCACCGAATCCACAATAGACCAATCCAGAGGATAAGCAAAGAGCTCAGGTTTAGCTGTTGGAATTTTCTCAATGAGACTCTTGATATGTTTGCGCTTTTCTTCAGTATTCACAGTGCCTTTGGCAGCATTTTTATCATCTTCACCATAATCCAATGGAACCAGCTTCCTTTTTCGTGGCACATCATCACTATCTTCATCCTCAAATTTGTTAAATACACTATCTACAGGTAGCTTCTTCCTTTTCACAGAATTAGGCTGACCGGGACTATTAGAAGCACCTATAGTAGAAACACTATTTTAGCAGGATGTCATTTTCAAATGTTGTATCTAACAACCCACCATCCCTCAAGTACAGTCCAAATACTTTCACAAGTGTCAGAGAAAAATCCCAACTGTAAAAAATAACTCACTACTCACAAGTGCTAGAAAATTTAACTTTTCACTTCTTCTCAGAACTCGAGGCAGCTGCAGATATAGGAGCACTAGTAGGACTATGAAAACAATTGTGAGCTAGAAAGACATTTTTTAATACTTTTCTATCTACCTATCAAGTAGTACAACTTCTTCCCTTTAAGCAAAATATACAAATTTGCAGGGAGAGGAGAGAGAAAAACGATGGAAATGCTAACGTACCCAGTTTAAGACTTAATCCTATTTTTGGCCTATGTTCCTCGGGCTGCTGTTGATCTGGTGAGTTTTCATGAGGAATAATAATACCACAGGGAGACTCATCCCCAGGAGTATTGGGTGTTGCGTTGCCACTGGCAGAAGAAACAGATGGAGCAGAGCTGATGGGCCTCAGAGTGGGTTTCAGACAAGGCTTTTGCTCAGGTTCTTCTTCTTCCATCGGTTCTTCTCGTTTTTCTTCCTTTTCTTGCTTTTCTTCTTCTTCTTCCTCTGATTCTGGCTCTTGCTTTATTTGTGGTTGTCTGCGCCTCTCTGCCTCTTGTTCCATCTACAAACAAAAGTTAACTGATTAACTTGGAAAAGACTGGCTTTTTGGTTTACAGTATTCTTTATTAAAGAAATTCTAACGGACAATTTTAGAATACTATAGATAATACTTAAAGGGCAAGGCAAATTCTAGAAAGGAAAGTCAGTGTTGTAGTTTTTTTGTTGTTTTGTTTTTTTGTTTTGGTACCAGGAATGGAACTCACAACCTTGGCACTTGCCAAGCAGGTGCTTGTGCCACTGAGTTAAACCTCCAGTGGGCAAGCTAGATTCTCAAAGGATGACCATACACAATTATTTGTTCTTTAGGTAAACAAAGCCAGTATGTAAAACTGGGAAAAGGAAGAAGAAATAGGGAATAGAAGGCAAAAATTTATAAAAAATTTATGAGAAAGATATCATAAAGTTATTAAAAATTAGGTAAACTAGATCAATAAATTGTTTCATTTTTTTGTTTTCAATGCTGAAAACTGTTTACTTATAAATATTTTATCAATGAAAATTTCATTTTGAAAATTAAAAGGAACGTGTGAAGACAAGGTTCTAGGCAAAAAAGCATTTAACAGATTAAAAAAAAAAAAGGTTGAGTGCTGGGCCTGTTTGCACATGTTTGTAACCCCAGTTATTTGGGAAGTTAAGGCAGGAAAACTTCAATTTCAAATCCAGCCTGAGCAACATATAAAATAGCAAGAAACTATTATTAAAAAAAATAAATGACATGTGAAATTCATTGATGACTTGATTTATGATATATTAAGAACTAAAAACTTTTCAACAATGACACCCTACTCATGGCGAATTTAAGTATGCCATGATCTATAACCCAGTCTCTTTCTACTTAAAATGACAAGCTGTTAATGAAAACATTTTAGTAAAAGAACTCAAATCACAAAAATTTATTAAATGTCCTTCCAGCAAAATTTCATGAAAGTCACCAAAATTAAAGTAAGTTTCATTCATGTTTACAAATTAAACTTATAAATGTTTGATCTGATGTTTAGAACTGAGTTATAAATCAATTTACCACTGCTGATTTCCCTAATATAAAGTACTAAAAGGGGCCGGGGATTTAGCTCAGTGGCTTAAGCACCTGCCTGGGAAGTGCGAGGTTGTGAGTTCGATCCCCGGCACCAAAAAAACAAAAACAAAAACAAAAACACCCAAACTGCTACAAACTTGGCTTAAAACAACAGAAATGAGCCCATGTGGTAGTGCATGCTTATGATCCCAGCACTGAGAGAAGCTGAGCAGGAGAATTGCAAGTTAAAAGTTTGACCAGGATGACTTAGAGCCTGCTTCAAACAAACAAAAAGAAGCAAGCAAGCAAATAAAGTACTAAAAACCTTCAACAAAATAGCAAGTTCTATAAAACATGGGTATTCTTCATAACTAAAGTTGAACATTACCGTAGTTGGCTTTATTTATTTTGGTCTTTTTTGAGGCAGGGTTTCACTATATGGTTCAGGCTTGCCTTGAACTCACTTGGTAGCCCAGGCTGGCCTCAAACTTGTAGGGATCCTCCTGTCTCGGCCTCCCAAAGAGTGCTGGGATTATAGGTGTGCGCCACCACTCCTGGCTCATAGTTGGCTTTAAAATAACATGATAATCTAAAAATCATGGTGGGTATTGTATTGTTTTATCTCACCCTCTGGAGCTCTGCATCCGGATCTGGGTGCCCTTCTGCCAGAAGACGTTGCCTGATTTCCTCAAGCTCTTCCTTTTCTCTCTTTCTATCTCGTTCATCTGCTTCCATTTCCTTTTCTCTATCACGCAACCTTTTCTGAAGAGCACTCCCCCTGCAAAAGTGGCAGGCCTCACTTAACATCATTACCTATTTTACAACAGCACTTTTTACAATACTAAAGACTATACGTGAAGGACTGAGATTGTCTTAATATTCTACGTCTACAAACATAGTGATAGTTGGCATGTGTTAACATGTGGTAACTGCTCACTGTCTTCTCATTTATCACCACACTTCAGTCTTAATAATCCCACTAAGTGTTTAATCACTTAAAAGTTTACCTTAAACATCACACTCATGTTTGTTTATGTACTATCTTGAATGTTGCTCAGGTAGGCATCATTTCAACCAATTGATTCTTATACTAAACAAATTTGACTTTATATTTCCTGATATATTATCTTATAAAAATTAAGGAGAAAAAATGCAACTTTTGCTCATCTTGTACTACTATTAAGTGGTTAAAACAACTGAAAAGGTAGCTCTCAGAAGGAATAAAGTTCTCACTGTGAACCCCCACAATATAATTTGGTTTTTCTCACATTCTAAGAGGTGAAAAAATACAAGTTGCATTAATTCCACAAAGAATAGTTCTGGGACCGGGCATGAGGTTCCAAATTACAGCATTCGGAGGGCTGAGGCAGGAGAATCACCATATGTTTCAGTACAGCCTAAGCTATATAAGTGAGACCCTGCTGAAAGACAATCAAAGTACAAGAATAGTTTTTGGCCTGAGGGTACAGTTCAAAAGGAAAGTATGGTCAGTATGTACAAGACTTTGAACTTGCCAGGCAGGCACTGTGCCACTAAGCTATATCCTCAGCCCCAGTACCATTTAAAAACAACAATAACACTCACCCTGAATTAAAATTACCCTTTTACCTTAGGTGATTAATTCCAAAATTTCAATTATTTTGGCTATAGCATATTAAATATAACTATATATTACATGTCATCATGCCTGCAGCATGTCACACTATAGATAATAAAATTGTATCAAGACACTCAAAGTTTGAGGATACAGTCTGAGAAGTAACAAGACAATTTTACCAGCATCATAAATGGAAATTTTTAAATGTTGGGAAAATGAAAAAAGGGAACAGGCATTACAACTGTCTTATTACACTAACATAGTTATATGAAGATGGTAGAGTAGGAGGGTTCAGATTGCCATTCTTTTCTTTTTTTCTGAAACAGGGTCTCAGGCTGGCCTTAAACTCTTGAATGTGCACTGATCCTTCTGCCTTGGCTTTCCGAGTGCTGGGATTCCAAGAGTGCCCCACTGGATGACAATTCTAAGACTCCTTCAAGGCAAAATTTTCTATGTAACCCCAAGTAGTTATAAAAATTAGTTATAAGTGAATCTATTTAAAATACATGAAGAAAGAAAATAGGATTTTTGGTATAATGTTATCATACATCCCACCTACAACCCTTCAAATACTCAAAATTTTTATCTAATTGCATACACACACATAAACACTACAAAAACACTACCAGTTGAAGGGATGATTACAAGATGTACTATAATTTCTACTTCCTTATTGCACTTAGTAAGTATGGACTTAAGTAGGCAAAGAAAGTACATCTAATAAAAAGCTGAGAAGATGAGTTCATGATGCAAAGCTTCCTTACCTGTAGTATTTGGGATCATCTCTATCATCATCATAATCTTCTAAGAATTCTTTTAGTCGTTTAGCCTCTTTAGCCTTTGCAGAAATGGACAACATGTAGAAAATTAACATAAATTATTCAGATTATCCCAATCCCCAGAAAAGATTTTGTCTTAAACACACCACTTAAACCTTTACAGTTTTGTTTTTTGGTACCAGGGATTGAACTCACGACCCCGCACTTGCAAGGCAGGTGCTCATGCCGCTGAGCTAAATCCCCAACCACCTTTATAGTTTTTATATACTTCATGTATTAAGTGTGCATTGTGTTAGACACATTTTTATCTTTCACCTATAAAACAAATCAGATTTAAGAGTTGTATCTGTGAATAAAAAGTACACACATCTGCATTATATTACAATAAATACTTTCTCCAAATATCTCTTTTTTTTTTTTTATCAGTACTGGGGATCGAACTCACGACCGAGTGCTTGAAAGGCAGGCGCTTATGCTACTGAGCTAAATCCCCAGCCCCTCCAAATATAATCTTTATTTTTGTCTTTTTTTTTTTTTTTTTTTTTTTGGCCACAGAGTCTCGCTATGTGGCTCAAGCTGGCCTTGGGCTCACTTTGTAGCCCAGGCTGGTTTCAAACCTGCAACAATCCTCCTGCCTCAGCCTCACCAGTGCTAGGATTACAGGTCTATGCTACCACACCCGGCCCTCCAAATATAATCTTCAAAGTATAATAATAATTCTCCAACGAAACCAGAACATACAAGGAAACCAGTTATCTTACATTTATTAACTGAACAAAAATATTTTAAATTCATTTTGTAGATAGATGACGCAGCAAGTAGTTTTTTTTTGTTTGTTTGTTTGTTTGTTTTTGGTGCCGGGGACTGAACTTACGACCTCACTCTTGCCAGGCAGGCGCTTATGCCATTGAGCTAAATCCACAGCCCCAGCAAGTAGTTTTTAACTTAGTACAAGAATAAAAATTTGTTTCATTTTCATGTACCACTTCAATAATGCATACTCAACTTGTTTTAAAAATTTTTTCCCACCCACAACTCCTGCCTACAAAACTTTAAACTGACAAGTCTTATTTTTAGAATTTCAAGTACAACAGTATATACCTAATTATATGTATTTTATCTATATGTCTATTATATACAACCACTGTATCAACAACTATCATATTGATATATAACACAGCTAATCAGTTCTGACTTTAAGCAAAGTTTTAACGTATTTCATCTAGTTCAAATCTAATGTCTCTTTAAAAATTTTCCCCAATATAACCATGAATCCACAAACAGCCCCTCCATACAGGCAATGTTAACATTCTTCCTATATTTCCAAATTGCCATGAATGTATCTTTAACCACCTGAAACACACACATCCACAACACCCTAGTACAATAAATCCCTTATCTGATGATACTGCTTCCTTCTTATAAAATCAATATTATTAGACAGTTATTCCTGTATGCCCAATATGTAAGCAAAAGGCTGGAATATGACAATTTTTGACAAAATAATTTTTTTGATAATAAAAGCAGTTTGTTGGCAACAGTAACATTATTTATATGTATTTTCAATTTCTTAAATATGGGTAGACAAGAAAGATCATAGGTACAAAACAATACAGTTATGCTAGTTTATTTTCCCTCTGAATGTGGTATTAGGGATTGAAATCAGGGTCTTTATACTGAGCTACAACCTCAGCCCTTTTTTATTTTTATTTTGAGACAGGGTCTTGCTAAGTGGCTGAACTCCCCAGGGAGGTCTCAAACTTTTAATTCTCGTACCTTAGCCTCCCAGAATGCTGAGATCACAGGAATAACAACCGGCAGTTTGCTATTAAACAGACGGAGAGACTTTCACTTTTACCTCATGTATTTGTATGACTTGACATAAGCCAGTAACTTCTGTGACTGGATATTTTAAAATCCAAAGACAAAAAAAAAATGATAGGTTTGCCAGAAAGAGGCAGAATCCTTATGAGAGTTTACTCCACAGTAATGGTGATGGCATTTTTTTCTCTTAGTATACTATTCTCTTCCTACTTTCTAAGAATGAACAATGAATTCTAAAATGCAGGATGTGTAACCTTGCTTTCAACGTAAGTTTTAAAAACTAGAATTATTTTAAATAAATCTATGACATTAAAGGATCTACTATCTGAGAAACCCATAATATCTATCTAGTTGCTGCATGCACCTTTTTGGTTACTTACAAAAATTCTATGTTTCATGTTCAAAAGCTATTTGAAGAAGATTCCTAAATTCAGTGAAGTTTTTGGATGAATAATCTCCAAACTAGAGATTAAGAAAATCTCATATTCTGGCAAAGATAGAACACATGGAACATACTACTGAAGCAAATACTATAATAAATGATATTTTTATTCTTAATAGTTATGCCAATTGCTCACTGTTACAGCTTATCAACACTGTAATATAAAAGACAAAATTGCTTTTAGGATTACCATGCAGTTAAGAATATGGTAATATCAGAAAAAATCAAATTTGAAAATATCATACACAGAAAAAGTATCTTTGATTTCTAAAAATTTCACACCATTTGTTTCATTCAAATGCACTATACCAATTCAATAGTTTTGCAGGTTTTTAATCAAAGAATGTTCTGTTAATTTTATGTATTTCATTATAGATTTACTTTGACAGTATGCAAATATAATTGTTTATGGGCAGCAGATATTTGAGAAATAGAAAAAGATTTCTGTACTGAAATTGTCCCCAAGGATGTTTGAAATCCACAAAAATTATCTGCAAATGTAACTTCACATTTAACAAGTTATTTCTAATTAATAGAAAGATTTGATCTGATTTTCCTGAAGAATCATTTTTTATCCTAGAATCTTACCATTTCTCTTCTTCTTTCTTCCTCTCTTTCAGCTTCTTTCTCATATTCCCGAGTTTTTTTTCTTTCTCTGATTTCCCAATTCTTCAGTCTCTAAAAAATAAAATTTCAAACCTTTTAAATTTAAGATGGGCATGGTGGCACATGCCTGTAATCCCAGCACTTAGGAGGCTAAAGGAGGATCGTTGTGAGTTCAAGACCAGCCTGGGCTACAAAGTGAGCTCAAGGCCAGCCTGAACTGTATAGTGAGGTCCTGTCTCAAAAAGACCCTCCCCTAAAAAGGTTCTACAGTTTGACTAACCTACTAATTATACTGATTTTTAACAACAAAGTATAAAAAAGTTATACCAAATAAAAATTGTATTAAAATTGCAGATGATTTTAAGTAAGTGTTTCTTCTCAACTTACCTCTTGATAAGCAGCTTCTTTCTCTCGGAGTTTTCTTTCAAGTTTTCTGCGTTCATATGCGTCTTCTTCATCTTCTTCTCTATCTCGTTTTTTGTCTTTCTCTCTTTCACGCTCCCGTTCCCTCTCGCGCTCTCTCTCACGCTCACGTTCTCTCTCACGTTCCCTTTCTCGTTCTCTCTCTCTTTCCCGCTCCCGTTCCCTTTCACGGTCTCTGCTCTTTTCTCTATATAAATAAAAGATTTTTTAAAAATCTGTCACTTTGTTTTCCTTTAGAGACCAATGGAAAGAAAAACATACTATGAAATATACAAGCTTCTAAGCCAAAATTTAATATTTGATTACTGCAGAACTGTAAACTCTGTTCATCAAAAAGATAGATGAGGCGACAGAGGTACAGTTTTATAGTCATCTGACTGCTCACTATTTAACATTGGCAAGTCCTGAGTTAAATCCTCAGCCCATAAGCACACAAAGAACGATAAGCGGTGGTGGAAGACACCTGTGCCTGTAATCCCAGCACTTGGGAGGCTGAGGCAAGACGATTGGGAGGCTGACACAAGAGGATCACTTTGAGTTCAAGGCCAGGCTGGGCAACAAAGTTAAACTCAAGGTCAGCCTGAACTGCATAGTGAAACCCAGTCTTAACAATTTTAAAGGGAAAAAAAAAACCCAAAACAAAAAGACTGTAATTCCAATGGGAAGGAAAACTAAAGAAATAGGGAAGGGACAGGGGTGGGGGCGAAGGCGATACTACAGTAGAAGGAACAATAGGAAGAAAAAGGAGAGAAGGAAAGGGAGAAAAAGGATAAAGTATGAAACAAGAGGGGGGAAGAAAGAAGTAAAAAGACTTAAGTAAGATGTGCTATGTGACTATACCAACTCCCCACAATGAAGTAATTATTATGTTCTGTAAACATGTACTAACAAAACATTAAAAAAGAGAGAGAGAGACCAATTCCAACCCCAAATCCCATTCTAAACTACATCAATACTTATTGGCACACAATACAAAACAACAAAATTCCACAAAACCTGGATGTAAAGTTATATAAAAAATTGAGATGTTAATACTGACCCATCATAAATATCAAAATATTAGTGAATCGCTTAATGGTGTACAATAGAAGGAGCACTGTTCATTGATGAACATGTTAAATGACAATCTACCTCTAACAATCAAGTAATAACAGTGCTGGCAAACGTGGAATAAAGAATTTTGCCATGCTGCATGGCATGGATAACAGTTACAAATACGGGGGCAGGGAATTTAGCTCCGTGGTACAAGCACTTGCCTGATAAGTGCAAGGTCATGAGTTTGATCTCTGGCATCCCTCATCCCCCCCAAAAAAGAACTGTATACCATCATTTCAAGTTATCAAATACTTAATTTAGAACAATAAAAATACAAAAATATACAGTATGATGTCAGTGATCTAATAAAATCTACATACACATGTCACAAAGGTAAAAGAGTTCTTAACCTTATACATGTCAAATTCTCAGTAACAGCTATGGAGGAACCAACAGATATTAAAGGCCCACTAATAACTGAGAGAGCACTGTACTTCCAGATCTAGCAACACAGTTCAGTGATCAAAAGTAGACTTCCTTTTTGGAAGTCAACTTTTGGCAGAAAACTGCCCAAAAAACCACATGGACTTTAAAAATGGCTTTAAAAAGATGAGCTTTCCATTTTCTTCTGCTTCTCTTTTTTGGTTCAAATTTGCTGTACTTAAAACCTAAAGAATGATATGACTCATCAAATGAACTGCAATTACCAAAAACTTTAAAAAGAAAACAAAACAAAGTCCTTTTCTTTGCATGCATGTAATCCCAGCACTCAGAGGCTGTGGCAGGAGGACTGTAGTGAGTTGGAGGCCAGCCTGGGCTACATAAGTGAGTTCAAGGCCAGCCTGAACTACATAGGGAAACCCTGACTCAAAAAGACAAAAACAAACAAAAAACCCACAAAGCCTCTCAAAGATGAAATTACCATGAGCTAGGAATAAGTAATAGCCACCTCGTGGGCTATTCACTCCTACACCCACTCCAGGGGTGAAAAGGAATGGTGCTACAGCTGATGTCTCAATAAAGGGACCTCAAAGAAAGGGTAACTAGAAAAACTGCTCACCACCCTAATGAGGTAACAGGTCTTCCTAGGTCACTGAATAGTGGACAGGTGTGTTTCGGGTCTCTGCAAAAACTACCTTGACAAAGAATCATAGTTGAAAGTTGTTACTTTTACTGATGTTATCCACGTATGTTAAAAACCCAGACATGTCACGGTTAAGGAAATTCCCTTATCAGATTACTGCAAATAGTCCTAGAGAAGGTAATTCTGTTGGTTGTATCAGAAACAGTAAAACTGAGGCCTGTGATTTAGTTCAGTGGTATAAGAGGGTTTGCCTGGCAAGCACAAGGTCCTGAGTTCCATCCCAAGGGAGGGAGGGAGGAAGGAAACCACAGTAAACTATATAAAAGCCTTACCTTGATCGACTCCGATCCTTATTTCGATCTGAGCTCCTTTCTCGATCCCGGTCCCGATCTCGTTCTCGATCTCGGTCCCGATCTCTCTCCTTTGTTCGGTCACGATCCCTATCCCGTTCTCGTTCCCGCTCCCGTTCTTTTTCCTTTTCTCGTTCACGTTCTCTTTCCCTTTCTCGTTCCCGTTCTCGCCTTTCTCGTTCCCTTTCACGCTCCCTCTCTCTTTCTCTCCGTTCTTTCTCAATTTCCTGTCTTTCTTTTTCCTTTTTGCCTTTCTCTTCTTCCAGTTTCTAGAAACCAATAAAAGTACTTTTAGAGTTAATTCTGTAGCTCCAGTATTCAGCTTCTTCTCGACGCAATGCCAAACATTGAGAACAAAAACATTAAAACTGCTATTTTAATATTAGATACTTGTGGTTTTACTTGAAAAATTAAACTGAAGCAATTACAAGGCCAGATTTTTGTGCAAAACCATATACACAGACTAGGAATCTCCAATCTTGAATGCTGAGCAACTGTGTCAAGTGTGGCTGGTCACTTAATTACTTAATAATTTAAATGACCATAAAAAATGTGGTACTTCATAGTAATTTCTATAAATACAATTACTTGGTTAAAATTTATTCTTGTCCATTATGAATATGTATAAATCAGTGGCACTACTAATTATAACCCCATTTCCCATTATCAAATTAGACGCTGAGGGTTTTAAAGGGGAGGTGAGAGATACAAGTCACAGTAATGCAACTAATCTTCTGTATTGTGGTTTACCCACCCCTCCAAAGAAACAATGAATTCAGTCAAGTTGTCTTTTTAATCTATAAAAGTATTTATTCCCACCACAAAACACAGAAACTTTAAAAATTTTTCATTTCAAGCAAGATGTACATAATTATTTTCACATAAAATATTTAAAAACCATATATTAATGCCCATGATGTCTGCAAAACAATAGAAATATATATTTACAATGATAAATCCATCCTTGGAAGGAATGATTGTGTATTAACTTACAGATGTTGTGCTAGGACATGGATCGCCAACACTGGATTAACCTTGCCTACAAGCTATGTTTCTGGGAGGAAGAGCAAGTACATGGTTCACAAATAACCAAATAACAAAGTCAGACCAAGTTTGTACCCTGAAAGATTACCAGTGTATCACAAGATTTCTATGCAAACTCAAAAGGGGAAAAAAATAACCAAACAGATAAAACAGAACAAAAACAAAACACATTTACCCTTTTGGTTCCATATTTAATTTCACCAAAATGAAATTTACACTGCAACAATAGAAGGTTCATTTTTCTTTTCTCAGTCATGTAAAGCATTTAAAACAACTTTAAAAAGCAGTCTTACCTGTTAGATACTCTTTTTCCCTCGTTCATGGATCAGAGAACTGATACACAAATTATGAAAAAAAGCTAGTGCATGAGACATCAATATATTCAGCGGCAGTGCCAGTCTAAATCGAAGTAGAATGCAGGCAGAGCCAACACTGAATACATTGAAATTAAAAAAGAGAGAGATAAGAAATGGACAGAAACTAAAAGCTATTAAAGGGGCAAAAATCTCATTTCTGAAACAGTTCTAAGGGAACATAAAAATTTATCCTGCAAAATGAGGCTAAATTATATAAAACTTACCTCAATGTCATACACATAAAGAATTTTATTTCTGAGATAATACTTACAGATTATTTTAGTTGTTCCAATATTAATTTCTTTTCTACAATTCAATTTTTTACTCTTAAGTTTATTCACTGTGCTACTTATTGTTATATAAAATAAATGTTTCAGAATTCATTTCAAAATAAATAAAGTGAATCTAGTCTATACTGAATGTTTTTCTGAAGTTATTTATATATATATGCTACAGATGAGTGTGCACACAAGTAGATAAATATATATGCAGCATATACATGGTACATTTTTAAAAAGACTGGAAAAAGAAGAAATGAGGTGAGTCTAAAATGTGAGAATAATAAAGAAGGACAGATTAAAAAAAAATCATAAATCTTACCTTATTCTCTCTTCAGACTCATCCGTGCTGTAAATGGACGCCCCCTGCCACGCTGATACCCTGACAGTCTGCAGTTATTTAATAAACTCATACCAAAACATGCAAAGGTTCACTGAGCTCATTTCTTGTTACTGGAGTTTCAAATATCCCCCACCCCTACCCACACCAGCCACTGAGAACTAGTTGTTTGTTGTTATGGTTGTCATTTTGGTTTCTTACTTTTAGAACACATTTTGGAAATTTAAAACATTCCCCCAATGAAATACTAAGTGAGTGAAAGTGTGAGAGAGTCTTAAAATTCTGAAACAAGTATCTTTTGAATTGATTTTTTTACCATATTGTCTCTTAATAATTTACAAGTAGCATCACATGGTTTAACAAATGAAACAAAAAGAGGGTAAACCACACACACAACTGTATACCACTTTTAAGCTTACTTGGTCCTAAATTTGAGTACTGAACTTCATCAAAAATATTTTGATAATACGAATTCCCACAGACCACCATTTTACCAGCCAAAATTTGGGAGCGTTACATTTGTGCTTTTAGACATGTTTAATTCCTCAGAAAGCACTGAGTATTTGAACCGCTAAGTGTGCAGCACCACTGATCCTTTGGCATTATTATGAAATCAATGGAAAAAAATAAGACTAATTATCATTTAACACTTCACTGAGTTAAGATCTCTCAGTCTATGAATAAGAACCAGTAACATCTTATTACCTCTAATATCAAAATACATTTCATGCAGTATTTGCATTTCACCATCCATAAGCATCACCTTCAACACCAGCGAACATTCACAGATGCACTGTCATTGAGAGAAGCTTTAAATAGGCAAAACTCGTGAGTGGGATTTACTATGCATCAATACCCATTTTCCAAGCCAGTTACCCCTTTGCATATTTTTCTGAGGGGGCATCCATAAATATAATAAAAAACAGAAGCTCATACTTACATCCTATTCCTTGTTACTTTCCAAGCTGACAGTTTCATCTTGCATTAGTCACCATATGATCTCTATCATAATGGTGGGGGTCAATGAATAGATTAGCTTTATGGGAATTTACAGTTCTTCCATGCATCTAAAATTTGGTAAGTCTGGTAACCACTGACTTACTTTTTAAAAATCTCCCCCACTCAACTTAAATCTATACAAATATAAACCTTAAATTTTAATCTCGGTTCTACAGAAAAGTTTTTCCTAATATTAAGTTAAGTAACTGTCCCAAAAGTACACTACACTAAATGTATGTTATTCTGCTGCCCCCTCGTATCTAGTTTAAATCTGATCTTGATTTTTATGTTGAACTCTAAAAAATTAGATTTTACTCATATTAAAGTGAGATGACTGCAGAGTAGTTAGTAACTGAAAAAACTAAGTGCAGTATGTCAAGGACCACTTTAATATGATACTAGTTTTCCGTTTTTTGTTTTTACCTAAGTATCAACTAAACCTACAAAAAGCACTTAAAATTATATTCTAATGTAAGGTTGATTTTCTTGTCTGCTTGCTCTGGATTCTGTAAAAAGTCTAGATTGGTATTAAGTGAAAAAATCAAGAATACTACCTTGTGTGTGTCTCTGAATTTGCTGATCTCTCGTGATATCAGGTCTCTCTTGTCCTCTTCCATTTCTATAGCATTTATATCCTCCTAAAAGACAAGGGGAACATGAGGTAATGAATAAAAACCTACATACGTCAATATAAAAAGTTATATATTAAATATTTGTTCAAGTCTGACAAATGCATGATCAAAGAAAAAAACCTACAGTAACAAAAGTTAAAAAAAATTAACACATAAAAATCACAAATACTGCAGTTATTAAAAAAAGGTATGGTCAAAGCTTACGTTTAAACGAACCTTAGCGATGAGTGGATAAGGGATCAGTGGGGCAACTGGAAATCTGCGGAAAATCTGCAGAAAAATCCAGAAAGATTTTTTAAAAAGAGCTCATACTACTCTGCACTTCAATGCTCTCTATACTTACACTGTAAGCATAATGCTTGTAATATTTTCTTGACTGCAAATTACTTGCCATTAAAATCTATTCCATTCTCTTTAAAATTCCTCATCACCCACCACTTGCTCTCCCTCCAAAACTCCCAAGACAATGGAATAAGAAGAATCTCACTGCAGCAAGGCTTTCTCTTCAATCTGTTCTAAGACAGAAGAAACATTGCAACAAAATTTGCCTATAAACCCTGCCAAAGAACAGGATTTTTTTTTTAAGTTTCCTCTTCACAATCCATATCAAACAAATGTCTAGTTATTTTTCTTTTCCATGATGGGAAAAGAATAGATTACACAGTCCTCAATTACCCTGTACCTGCCTGACTACAGCAATTAAATGTCAATACAGTATACTTTGACTAGACAGGCTTTTATAAACATATGAAGAACAAGCCAAGGAATAAAAGAGTACTTAGGCACAAAAGAAACTGAAGATAGCCTACAAACACACTGAAAGTAACCATTCCCATAAACGTTATATAATATTTTTCCATGAAGTATAAAATTCATGCATATAAAATACTTCTGATATTTTAAAACAATACTTTCTGTAACTTTTCTAGGTATATTCAAATGAAGTGAGTGCAAGAGAAGCAACCATTTCTTTCAATTTGGATATTGCTAAAATCCTACCCGCTCTGTTTTCCCCATAAGAGTTAAAGTGCAAAATCCAAGCACAAGAGTAACATCATAAAAATAACTGTAGATATGACTGAGTGATGTCAGAACACATACGTCCTCCTTCTTTTCCTTTTTCTTCTTCCTGGGATGAGAGTCAGACTCCTGTGAAGGGGCATTTAGCTCACTGGAGTATTCTCGTATTAAAACTTCAATGGCCCCTTTAATCATCTGATCTCTTCTTTTTGTTTCTTCATCCAAAGCTTCTTCATCATCATTAGTGACAGTTTCCGGCCTGGCATTCTTAAAGCAAAATGGAAAGAAAAATCAAACAAGAAAATTAAAGTCCTTCCAAAGTAATAAAAATGTATTCCCTCAAAAAGATCTCTACAGTCCTATGAAACAGTTGGTTTAACTGACAGCTTCTGTATAAAATAAGACAAAAGCAATAAACAAAAAATACTTGATAGCAATATATACTGAAATACAAACATTCTAGAAAGGTTAAGGACTGGCAGGTTGACTTCTTTTCACTTCTTTTCACCATTCTGCTTCTAGAACTGTTACAGTGTAGGAAATGTTTTGTTTTTTGTTTTTTGTTTTTTTTTTGAGCTAGGGTCTCACTGTGTCCAGTGTAGGAAATGTTACAGAAATTATACTAAGGAAAAAAAAGGTCAACTCTAAGTACTGCAGAAGTCTTCTTCCCTGTGACTTGCTCATGCAAAATTAAAAAAAAAAATGTATGTCATGATACTCTCAAGTATTTTGTTATACTCTACAGATAATCATTTAAGAGACAAAGTCTGAATTAACTTTTTGACTTCTGAGAAGAATTATTTTACGTAGTGCTGCTATCTTACTGTTTCTCAACTATAAAGAAATTCTTGATTTCCTGTTTCTTTTTCCATTTCAGCAATTATAAAGCACAATGAGCAATATATGGGCCCAAAAAGTGAAAATTTAGTAATAGAAAAGTTTTATACACACACACACACAGTTTACACAAATCAATTGTTTACCTGGAATGTCAAGGTGACCCCTGACTTGGTCTATTGGAAGAATAGAAAGCCTCGATACTAAAGCTACTAGCTATGAAGTTAAGAGAGCTCTTGAAAGCTCAGTTTTGACTTTTAGAAACCAAAAGAACCACCACTTTGGAAACCTAAGCACAATTCTTTTGAGAAAATGTTGACTTAACTAGACTAATTTCTAGGCAAAGATGTGAAAATATTCTCCTGGAGCATGTATTTTCTACTGGAGTATAATATACTTGGTTATTTTCAGAGAATATTGAGTATTTCAAACATTTAGACCTGTTAAAGTTCATTCTTAATTATTTAACAACTGCCATTTGATAATGAAGCAGATTTATTTACCCATACACTCTTGCTGCTAGATAGCCAAAAAAGCAATTCAAAATGGACTAAATGGATCAGCATAGGTACCTCAATGAAGCATTTTTACTGAAGGTCATTTAGAAATGGGAAAGGAAAATGGTTTCACCTACAAGTGAATCAAAGTAAATAAAAGTCTCCATGAAGAAATCTGACAAGATACGTTACAGAAGCATTTAAGTCCTCTTAAAATTCTGGATCAGGAAAAATATCTCACTCTCATTTCAGAAAAATATATGTTCCTCTTTTAACAGTAACTATGTACCTGAATTTTCTCTTCTGCCTCAGTGAAAAATGGCTGAAAAAAAATAATACAAGTTCTTGATATTTTTGCTAACATCAACCTTAGTTACTGCTTTCTGAATTTCTTCACCTAATCAACAATAAAGGGGTTGGGGCTGTAGCTCAGCAGCACAAGCACCTGCCTGGCAAGTGTGAGGCTGAGAGTTCAATTCCCAGTACCACAATAAATATATAACTAAATAAATAACAATAAAGAAAAAAGAACAAGCACCTACTCACATATTTTAACTTAAGAAATCATGGTAAATCTTCAATTTACTACTCCACTATATAATTACATTTGCTCAGGTGTAATTGAAAATAGAATACACAGAATTACTCAACTTTTTTTTTTGTCTTTCTGAGATAGGGTCTCACTATGCAGTTCAGGTTGGTCTTGAACTCACTTTGTAGCCCAAACTGGCCTCAAACTATCCTCGTGCCTCAGCCTCCCAAGTGCTGGGATTACAGGCGTGTACCACCATGCCCTGTAACTCTTTTTTTCAAACCTGCACCATATAGCTATTCTAGGAAAAAATAACATGGTTGGCCAATGACATTAAATATCCTTAGGCACTATGCCAACCACATCTAACGATATGCATACAACCACAGAAAAGTAAAACAAATGTTTATTTAAATTTCATTTTTATGCAAGTGTGGTAAGGCATGCCTATAAGTGCAGTACTCAGAAGGCTGAGGCAGGAGGATCACTGTGAGTATGAGGCCAGCCTGGGTTGCATAGTGAAACTCAAGTCCAGCCTGATCTACACCACAAGAACATCTCAAAAACGGGGGCGGGGGGGGGGCGGCGGCGGCGCCGCACAGCGCTGGAGGTTTAGCTCAATGGCACAAGCACCTGCCTAGCAAGCCTGCGGTCACGAGTTTGATCCCTGGTACCAAAAAAAAAAAAAACCATGTGTGGTGGAGCATGCCTATAATCCCAGCACTAGAGAGGCAGAGGCAGGAGTATTACTATGAGTTTGAGACCAGCCTGGGTTATAAAGTGAGCTCAAGGCCAGCCTGAACGTCATAGTAAGACCCTATCACAAAAAAACAAAAAAAAATTTTTTTTGTTGATTAGTTGGAGAAATTTAGAAAGAATTTATCTGAAATAATTGTTCTTTGTTTTGTTTTTATATATGGAAGGGGAAAGCAATTGAACTTAGCACCCTGTGCCTGCCAGGCAGGAGCTTGTGCTGCTAAGCTATATTCCTGGCATGTTTTTTTTCCCGGTTTTGTTTTTTTTACTACGGGACTTCAATCCCATCCTTGAAGATATAAACACATGTAAAGTGTTAAGTCTGCATAATTAATAACTAATAAACATCCACACACAACTGTCCATTTCCTATTTAGATAAATATACAATAAATAGGGAGGGGAACAAAGGAGAACGGAGGGGGAAAGGAAAGAGGAGGAGGAAAACAAAGAAATAAAGCTTTTATAAATGAGAGAGGAGGAGTTGAGAGGGTAGGGGAATGGGCCCCCCAAAAAATCAAGTCATATAATTTACAGATACAAATTCTCTATGATAAATGTGATCATTATGTATATCTAAAATGTACCAATAAAATCTGACTGAAAGAAAAACAAATATACAGTAAAACTGATTTACTTCATTTTCGGAGTTTAAAACATACCATTAACAAATACTGCAGATTAAAGCAACTCACAAGGAACTAATGATTAAACCCAATGACTGTGAGTTCTCTAGGGAACCAGGACAAAAAAACAACTCAACAAACTGAATCCATGCTTTGTTTCTTTTTAAGACAGGGTCTCCCCTATGTTATCCAGGATGTGCTCACACTAGGTATCTTCCAACCTTAGTCTCCTGAGTAGCTGGGATTATAGCTTTCTTCTGAAATTCAAATTCAATTATCAGCACAAGGAAAATCTGAGGAGTATTACTGCAGTTTTAAGATTTTAATAATATGAAAAGCAATACTAATGATCTGAAAAACAAATTATACTCCAGAGAAACTGTATTTTATTATTTGCATATAAAAGATTGGAAAGACAATAAAAATAACAAGTAAGCAAGATAGCTGTAACTATTATTAAATAAATGTCCAGTCCAGTTTTAATATAGGTAAGACATTTCCAAGTCACTGCCCTTTTAATCTGTAACAAGAAACAGGGGAGAGAAGTGTAAATGAGACCTAGTATAGGGGCTATAACAGCTACAAACAATATATACTATAAATCAGACTGACATGTCATATAAATCTGCTTTACAAAGGAAGAAAATATCTAATTCTGTCTGAAAGTAGGATAAAGGCTATATAAAACAAGGGACATATTAATCATACTTAGAACAGGTAGAATTTCAATGGGGAATTTAGATGGCAATAAGGATCTGAAATATATATAAAACACAAAGGAAATTTGTGTGAGAAGATACATGGGGCACTACATGAAAGGAGAAGGAAGGAGGAAGCCATGTCATCTGGAAAAACACTGAACCAACAAAATGTCAACAGTGGTTATTTGTGATGATGGGTGTTATGTCTTTTTATACTATAATTCCATTTTTTGAGATTTTTTTTTTAAAGAAAAAACATACAATGTAGGTATAAAGGAGGGGACAAGAAGCTATTTCTATTTGAAAAATAATGAAAGCTTGAATTCAAAAGGCTATTTTGGTTTGTTTTTCTTGAGAGGAAAATAATACATAAATTTTTAGATTTGTTCAGCGTAAGGTGCCTAAAAGAAACTAGGAAGGCAAAGTGCAGCACTATGTACTCAAATTTAAACTACACTTTGCTTTGGTAATAACACAACACATAAAAATTTCCTTTATTGGGATGGGGATTTAGCTCAGTGGTTTAAGTGCCTGCCTGGCAAGCACAAGGTCATGAGTTCGATCGGTACCAAAAAAAAAAAAAAAATCCTTTATCTTCACTTAATATAGCCTAAATAAAGCCACCCAGCTGAATAATGCAATACTCATTATTTTCTTTCATTCTGTAATCTATGTTCTTCTAAATGAAAAGGCAACTGATAAAAATTGTGGTGCCAGGGACATAGCTCAGTGGTTGCAGCACCTTACCTGGCAAACTCAAGCTCCTGAATTCAATTCCTGGTATCCACACATACATACAAAAGAATTCTGGGCTGGGGATGTGGCTGAGTGGTAGAGTTCTTGCCTTGTATACACAAGGACCTGGGTTCAATCTCCAGCAGACCAAAAAAAATAAAAATAAAAATAAAAAAAGCCAGGGTTCAGTAGCCTAGTGCCTGCCTGATAAATGCAAGGTCATGAGTTCAATTCCTGACACACACACACAAAAAATTGCAATTGTACAGACTGAAATATATTTTGTGCTTAGAGACAAAGTTGTCTTAATGAATTAGTTTTGTTTGGAATAGTCTAGCAGTGTTTTCTCTGGCAAGTTAACCTTGCCCAGCATCCCAACCTCTAACATTCAACTACCCATTGTAGGCAGATAAGACTTACAATAACTACAAACTAAAATACCAGCCTACATTTAAGCCACAGCACATTTTATAGGGATGGGGATCTTGTTGATCTTCACATTAAACTCATTTATAGTAGAAAGTATTTACACTAAAATAGCACAAATGGATCAGAAAACATACCCCATTAGATGCTTTCTTCTTTGCTTTCCATTCATCCAACTGTGCCTTTGTTTTGGCATCAACTTTCACAAGTAGCTTCTTCTCTCCAATCTGAAGGTCATGTAATAATCTGAGTGCACGGAGGGTAGACTCAGGCTCCTTATACTCACAGAATCCAAAAGCTATTAGCAAATGCAAAGAATTAGTATCAATACAACTATGTAATATGAAGAAACAGTATGGAAAAACAAAAAGAGGTATTACAGGAAAAGATTAAATAGGTATATTTTAGTCTTCAATTTAGTGTGTATTAGTAAACCTAAAAACCAAAGACTAAGCCAATTACAATGAGTATACCTAGTTATTTGGATTGATATTTTGAAAATTTCCCACTAAAAGAAACCAGAGCTCCTGAAAGAAATGGCTGATTCCAAGCCTGAACCAAAGAACACTAGATGATCTTCAAATGCATTGTTATAGCAGATAATAAATAGCAATAAGGGTTGTATCAAAACCACTGGATAAAGCAGGGAATGGTGGTGCACACCTGTCTCAAAACAAAACAAAAAACAAAAAACAAACCACTGGATAGCCAACTCGCAGAGGCAACTTAAATCAACCTAAGCTTTAAAGCAATGACAACTACAGTGAATCCATACTAAATACCAGAACATTAAATATTCAATTCTAAATTTAAAATGATTGGAAAAGCAAAACAAAACATTAGTCAATGCTAGAGAATGTTGAGGACACCAGACCATTTTCCCCAGAAGCAGAGACATTTATCATATTTTGCCTGTATTGATTAGGAAACTGATAAATGGAAGATAGCAGACAAAGTTTCTTCTTATAAAGCACTCTACTGATAAATGAAGACTGCTTCAATGAAACAGTGACAGAATTCATAGAGTATTGTATTTTGCAACCAACTAAGGAGTGAAATGAACTAAGGAATTGACAATCAAAAGCTTTCAGTACTAAAAAAAGAACATAACCTGGTGTTTCCACTCTAGGAAAACTACTGCCTTTATAATATTCTTTAAAAACAGGTATGAGGGGCTGGAGATTTAACTTGGTGGCAGAAGAGCCTGCCTGGCAAGCACGAGGTCCTGAGTTCAATCCTCGGTACCAAAAATAGAAAGTTATTAAAGAAATAACATATAAAAATTCAAATCTAATCAAGTCTCAAGATATAATACTAAGCAGTTTACAGATAATACAGAGGAAGTCTTCACAGCAAATTATACTACTGGATAAACAATTACAAAATATCAACAGACTCTTAAAACCAACAACTAACTACATTGTAGGCAACTAACTACAATGTGTAGACCTCACACAGATCCTGAAATAAGTAACATTTTAAAAATTAACACTCAAAACTAGACATGCTGTTGTAAACCTGTAATCTCGTTACTCAGCAGGAAAGATGTGTATTCCAGAGCAGCCTAGGTAACATGCCAAATCCAATCTCAAAAGGAAAAAAGCCAAGGATACAGCTCATCATTAGAGCACTTGCCTAGCATGCATGAGAATCTTGCTTAAATTCCCAATACCCTCTGTCCCCTGACTCCCACATTTGAGACAAATGAGTATTTGCACTGGATATTTAATATTATAATTAATTATTTTTAGGTTTTTTTCTGTTTCTTTGGTTTTGGGGGCATTTACATTTTTTGTTCTGAAACAGGGCCTCACTATATACTTCAGGCTGGCCTTAAACTCACTATGTAGTCCAGGCTGACCTCGAAATCAAGGCAATCCTCCTACCTCAATCTCTCAAGTGCTGGGGACTACAGGTATAACCCACTATGCCTGGCTTCTTTTAAAGTCTTATAATATTATTTTATCCAACAGGTGTTTCTGCCAGTTAAGTATGAAAAGTACAGTTTTTATTTGATCAGGGATTTGGAAGAAAAAAAAGAAAACAAAAGCACAGTTTTCTTTTAAGAGTAAAAGTCACCTGATGAATTTTCCCCCTAAATTCTAACTGTTCCAACTCTTTTGGGTAGTAGTCATACTGGATACTGACTCTAGGGCAGTGCATATGCTAAAATTAACTCTACCACTAAGCTATACCATTATCTCTAATTGTTTCATCTTCAATACACAGTACTGTTTCCAGACAAAAAGAATGACAAACTAGTTATTTTGAATTGTTAAATTTGTTCTCTTCTACTGCCATCCTAGTCTATTTGTCAACTAATGACCTCAAATCTCAGCCAACAGCTTCTCGATTGCCTTTTAATCCCATTCTAAGAAAAAGACAAAGTAAAACAGTGATTTATACAACAGATAAAAGTGATCTAAATAAAGAAAAAATATCTTACCTTGAAGTTTTCCAGAAGCACCTTGTACTCTCTTCCAGCTCAAAACCAAACCACATTTCTTAAAAAGAAAAAAAAAAAAAGAAATGTAATTTTGATGCAAATAAGAGCACAATCCTTAGGGGGGAAAAAACATTGAAGGAAAAAACAAAAGCATACCAGCAACTAAGTTTCTTAAAATTATCTCAACTCCCACATGTATTACAAGAAATGTGTAAAAAATTTTACGAAAAACACAGGAGTTCGTGAGTTCGATCCCCAGTACAGCACCCCCCCCCCCCCCCCGCAAAATGTAAGGCAGAAGTAGCTAGGGCTGGGGATTTAGCTCAGCAGCATAAGCACCTGCCTTCCAAGCGCGTGGTCATGAGTTCTATCCCTGGCACCAATAAAAAAAAAAGAAAAAAGAAAAATACAAGTTCGACTGATTCCTAAGAAAATTCTCTATATTTTAATAAATTAAAATTCTATGGCTTCACTCATCCTACCAAATCATTTAGATAGGTAGACAGATGGCAAGGTAGGAGGATGGAAAGATGAAAAGGAAGGAAGGAAGGAAGGAAGGAAGGAAGGAAGGAAGGAAGGAAGGAAGGAACAAACCTACCCACTCAAGTGCCTGACTTGGTCAAATGTGCATACAATGATTAAATCCAAATAAACTGAGTCCATTAATACTGGTTTGTTTTTTTTTGTTTTTTTTGGTGCTGGGGATTGAACTCACAACCTTGCCTTTGCCAAGCAGGTACTTATGCCGCTGAGCTAAACCCCCGTATTAATACTTTTTAAAAACTGCATTATATATAATAGCACAGGGGGCTGGGAATTAACTCAGCAGCACAAGTGCTTGCCTGGCAAGCACAAGGTCGTGAGTTCAATCCCCAGTCCTAACAAAAAAAAAAAAAAAAGAAAAAAGAAATATGTAATAGCACAGGAAAATGTTTGATATTATATGCAAAAATACCTTCAGACAAGAAACTGCTAATAATACACAGTGAGATTTTGGACAACCATTTGGAAGAAAACAAGAAATAGTATGATAGATAGTGAAGATCTCTGGATGTCTAGCTTTGAGATTTATGCTTTCTTATGTCTCGTTTTGTTCTGTTTTGTTGTGTTAAATTTTACCCCCTTTAAAATAAAAAAAATTATTTGAAAAAAATAAAAATTTTCATTCACTTAAAAGAAAATTGGAATCTGTGACAGAAGCAGAATTCAACATCCTCCCAAACACTGACCCCTAACAAGGTTACACTATAAACAATACCCATCCACCACAAGCGAAGTTTATTCCTACTTTCAATGCTGTGAAAAGAACATAGAAAACTTCAAAGGAAGGTGAAATAAGAAGAGACACTGTGTATGGGCTGCTGGACATTCTTAGTAAGTACTTAAAAGGTAATGTTGTGACCAAAGAGAAAATGCAGGAAGCCAAAGAGATACCCAAAGAATGTTTCCAGGACAAGGTCTTTAATGAAAAGGGATGGAACTACATTCTTGAGAAATATGATGGCACTCTCACTACAGAAGAAAAGGCAGTGCCAGGAATGGTGGCACACACCCTAATCCCAGCACTTGGTAGGCTGAGGCAGGCAGATTGTTGGAAATTGAAGGTAAGCCTGGGCTTCATAGTGAGTTCAAGACCAGTGTGACCTATACCTATACAGTGAGACTCAGTGTCAGAGAGAAAGAGAGACAAGAGACACACACCGAGGGAGGGAGAGAAGTAGTACAGGCCATTCCTGAGGCCTCTGTCATCTCCAGAGGAAATGTTCTTTTCACAGTGGAAAACACATACCCACAGTACTACTGGATTACAAATTAGACTGAGACTTGTTCAATCCTGGTATCCAATCACAGTGGCTATAAATTCTAGAGAGCAGAAAAAAACACTAGCCAACTATTTGATAGAAACTTCTGGCAACTTAAGTTGTAATATGAATTATATGATTCTGGCTACAGAGGAATCTTTCCAAGGGATTGCTAGCATAAGGGCATCTGCTCATTTGGTTAACTTCAAAAAACATACAATACTGGGAAATGCTCTAATTTAAAAAATTATGGCATGAAAGATCCTATTCCAGATTATTTTGTCCCAGCAACAGAACACAGTAGGATAACAACTTGGGAGAAAGACCAAAATGCTTCTGAACAAAGAGCAACACAGTTGCCACCAGCATTAGCTACTAACTAATGCACATGACAAAATATGGGGTGAAGATCTAAGACATTTAACAGCATCAACAAGTACAGAGGCACCACTAATAGTCAAACATGGCTCTGGAAATCCTCTTAATACTGTATTAAAAGTTTAACATATATATTCAGGTAAAAAGTTTCCTGTTACTGAGAACTGAAAAGGCTCTAAATTGTTGCCATATTATAATAAGAGTTATTCAAGGGGATTAAAACCTTGTAAGAGATTGTAGAAAGCATAAAACAAAAAAAGTGCAAGCACTGAAAATGCCTCCTGACCAGATGTGGTGGTGCACACCTACAATTCCAGCACTTGGGAGGCTGAGGCAGGAGGATCACTTGAGTGCAAGACCAGCCTGGGCTACACAGTGAGTTCAAGGGGGACTCTGTCTTTAAAAAACAGTAAGACAGTAAGACAATATGACAGATAGCGAAGATCTCTGGTTGTCTAGCTTTGAAATTTATGCTTTCTTAAGTCCCGTTCTGTTTTGTTGTGTTTAATTTTACCCCCTTTTAAAATAAAATTTTAAAAAAATTTTTAAAAATAAAAAAATAAAAAACAATAAGGCTGTCTCAAAAAAAATTTTTTTTCTTAAGTTCTGTTGAAACTTTGCTACAGAGCTTAACAAAAATCTCAAACTATTCCTTCAAGTGTAGCTATATTGTCACCAATGGCCTTGAGATTAATGTCTTCAAGGACTCAGTTGCTGATCCCAACAAAACATCCAAAAAGGGCCAATTATCTTTACATAATGGCAGGGAATTTTACTACCCTTGAAGGAAAACGAAACCTTGAGGACTATGGCCAGAATTTTCTCTATACTACCTTCAAGAATGGGAAGGTGAACAAAAACTATTCATTTGATGAAGAAAGAGTGAATGCACAACTGAATACATAACTGGAAATAAAGCCTCATTAGGCCTCATTTGTAGGGCACACCCTACAGAATTACTAACCTCACTGCCTCTTGTTGAACATGTATTTATTATTCTGCACCTAATAAAATAAAGGTTCCTACTGGAATATACAGTTACATACACTATACAGTTACATAACTGTACAGGTACATACATTGGCCACTGTACTGTATCACTGACATGCCACATTTGAAAGGCAGGTACTACAGTTTTATGTCAGATATTGCCTATGGCTGTAATATGCACCTCACAACTTTAAGATACTGTTTTTAAAGAGAAATTCTGCTACTATGGAATATATATACATATATGTAAAATACTATCAAAAGTGGAAGTAGCATATTTTAACGTAATTACATTTCTGAATTTATTTTTCATATTCTTTAGTTGGTATGATTTAATTAACTGGAGTGGGCACTGAGTACACTTAAATGTTTTCATTAAGTTTTTTAAAAATTAGAAGGGATATTAAACTGAAAAAAAAACCCACAAACAATATTAATATATTGTTTGTGGTACAAACAGGTACAAATTCTCATCATGAATGTGATCATTAAATATTTTTAAAAGTGTACCAATAGAATTTCTAAAAAAAAAAAACAAAAAAACACACTGTAAGGTTAAAAAAGATGCTATCTGTGTTGAGAGCATTGTGGCACATGCCTATAATCCCCAGCACTCTCGAGGCTGAGGCAGGAGGATCATGGCGAGTTTTAGACCAGCCTAGGCTACAAGTGAGCTCAAGGCCAACCTGAACTGCATAGAGAAACCCCCTATCTCAAAAAAAAACCCCAAAACATTAAAAAAAAAAAAAAAAAAGCTATTTGTGAAAGTACTATAAAGATTACTTACCAAAGGTAAGCATACATTTTTCACATCTTCCTTCAGAGACACCAATAAAATGATAATCGACAAATAATCAACCTTTAAGATCAAATAAATGAGAAAACAGCAACAGAGGAGTTTTCTTTTTTTTTTTTTTTTAATCAGTACTGGGGATTGAACTCACAACCACGCAGCTTGCAAGGCAGGCGTTTATGCCACTGAGCTAAATCCCCAACCCCTAACAGAGGAGTTTTCAATAAAATGTTGAAAGCACAAAATGCAGATGGATTTTAACTTCTTTAGAAAAGCAAAGCAGACTATACCTTCAAGGGTACAAAAACCAATACAGAGAACAAACTGAATAGATCCTGCAAAGTGAGCTGAATCTGGGCTGGACTAATAGGTGCAGTAGAGAAAGGAGCTTGAGACTAAATGTTAACGAACATGCTTGGTAACTTTATAAAGTAATCTGAGGCTCACATAATTAACAATTCTGAGAAAGCATGGTACATGACTTAGTTCTACCATTATCAGTGATAATAACTGTAACACTGGTTTTTTTATTAAATTGTGATATCTGCATTAAAATCTAGGTAAATAACCAGGCATGGTGGTGCAGGCCTGTAATGGGAGGCTCAAGCAGGGGGGATCGTTACGAGTTCGAGACCAGTCTGGGCTACAAAGTGAGCTCAAGGCCAGCCTGAACTACATAGCGAGACCTTGTTTTAAAAAGACAAAAATTAACATAACATAACATAACATAACATAACATAACATAACATAACATAACATAAAAATATCTCGGTAAAGACATGGAGCATGGGCCAGCAATATGGCTCAGCAGCAAAAGTACCTGCCTCGCAAGCCAGAGGTTGTAAATTCAATCCCCAGTACCTCCCCCCCACGACACCGGAAGCATGTGAATGAGTTAGGTTTTAACTACCAAACCCATAAGTCAATAGATTAAACCAAAAGAAATAAAGGAAGGGCAGACCAGAAGTTAGGTATCATGACACATGCCTATAATCTGAGTTTACTGGGAACCTAAAGCAGGAAGACCAATGAAATTCCAGCCTGGACAATTTGGAAAAACTGTTTCAAAAAAATAAAAAAGGGTTAGGGATGTGTCATAGGTAGAGAACCCCTAGGTTTGATTCCCCAGTACCAGGGGTGGCACAACCCAAAACAAAATACAAATCAAAATAAGAATGAAAGGCCTGTGAGTGAGTGAATTATACTACTCCCACCAAAAAAAAAACTTGAAAAAAATGAATTATACTTACAGCTAAGAGCTGTCGTATGAGCATATCTGAGGCTTTCTCGGAAATGTTCCCAACAAAAACTGTAGTAGTTGGGCCACAATTTTCATCATTTTCTTTAGCCTTTAAGCCTGGATGATCCTTTCTTGCTCCCAAATGCTTTCCAACCATAGACACAGTAGGAACTAGGACCTGAGGTAAAGAAAAATAAAATTTTATCTGACAATTTCCCGTAACATTTAACACAATATAAAGTAGTTAAAAATATCACATTAATAAAAAAATACAGTTAAAAATATCAATTTTAAGACAGTAAATACAAGGTGTGCTCAAACTATAAGATGTTTAAATTTTAATTTTTTAAAAATTTATTATAGTAAAAGACACATTGTCATTAATTACTCTCAAAATTCTCCCTGCTCAGTTAAAACACTTCTCTCATTGTTCTTATCACTTTCTGAAGCTGTGCTAGAAGCTCTCTCTCATGTCTTTATGTGATGTGATTTAAAAAATACTGTTAATGCTACTGCCAAATGCCATCCAATGAAAAGGCAGGCTTAAATGAACAGTATGGCACATCCTCCCCTATCTTAGTCAATGGGCCTACTGTTATGCCACTTCTGGCTATTCCCCAAAGTCAAAGTGACCATGAAAGGTAATGGGTTTAAGAATAAATTCAGGGCATTGTGACCACAACAAGAAAACAACTAAAGAATTCACGAATGCATTTCCAGAACTGTTTTTAGAAAGTGGCAAAAATGATAGGCTAAGTGTGTTCTATGCAAAGGTGTTTGTTAGGGAAATTAACGTTAATGTTTCTTTTACTATAATAAAGTATTCTTAAACTCTCACCATATTTTTAGATCACATCTCATATAGCACATTATTAAAGTCTCTCTTTAATGCTCTTAAAGCAAATGGCACATTTCATGAATGCAAATTTATTCAGACAAAAAAGTTTCTACTAGATTATATCTTTGGAAAAAAGTGAAAAAAAGTAATAAAAACTAAGTCAGTTTTTAAGACAAAAGTTTTAAATGTTTAAAACATAAATCATTTAAAATTTTTTTTAAAATCTTAGTTTTTTACAACTGTCAGTTAATCTATTAAGCAAATTCCTATTATTCCTGCTAAACCTCTATAACAAAATAGTCAAGTTCCACACACCACTCTCCTGAACTTTACCTTTTTTTAGTTTGAAATAGGAGGAAGAGTATGTGTCATATGAACTCTAACCATGAACGTCCAATTCAAGAAAAGTTGTACTCCCTTTGATCTGAAATTCAAAGCTTCTCAGTGGTATACTTCAGATTCCCATTTGCCCATGCAGTGTCTCTCTCACTTACACTACAGATAACAGTCCCTCCTTTTTCAAAACCCACACACATTTTTAAAAACAGTTGAAAAAGGAGTCAAGCATGGTAGCACATGCCTGTAATTCCAGTACTTTGGTAGGCTAATGCAGGAGAATCCCTGAGATTTTGAGGTCAGCCTCGACTAGTAAATTCAAAGTCAGCCTGGACTGACCTTGTATCAAAAAACCCTGTGTCAAAAACAACCATCACCACCACAACAAAAAACAAAAAAGTTGAAAGTAATAAAATCAACTCTCCCTCACAACAGAGTTCCAAATGAGGCCTGATGCACCAATTAACTCAAAGAAAAATTCTACCTAGACGTAACAGGATTTTTATTCACGTGTTACAGTATATAAACATTCTTAATTGTCTGGAAGTTTTGATGAAAGTCGTAAATTCAAGACACAAGAATGAATTAAGTACTCCAGAAAAAAGGCTTATAAAACTTCAAGATATAATAGGAAAACATAAAAGGTAAAAATAGTTTGAAAAGCACTAAAGAGTTGGGTGTGGTAGTACAGTCTGTTATCCCAGCACTTGGATGCCACTATGTCTCAAAACCAATAAAAGAGAAAAGGGCTAAAAAGGACTACACAGGTGATCATCATACAGGCTAGCTGTGCTGGTGCACACCTGTAATTCCAGCATCCTGGGAGGCTGAGGCAAAAGGATTACAAATGTGAACCCAGCAAGACCCTGTTTGGGAAAGAAAGAAAGGGGGGGGGGGCCTGGACTGAATCTAACTTCTTTAGTACAAGGAAAAAAAAAAAAAAACTCAGGTAAACTCATTCCCTTAACTCCCAGGATCAAGATGAAATGAGCAAAGTATAAAAGAACTAATGTATTACATATATAACAACAACTATAGAGTCTAGTAAGAATAAAAGGGAGGGAAAATCATAAAACCATTTTGGGGACATATCTTAAGGTAACTGCATATATGCAAAGTTGAGTGAAAAAAATTAAGCAATAGAATATTTATGGATACTCTTTGTTAATGTTTTAAGTACTTTTAAATAACATCTTAAATACTTATAAATAACTAATCCAAGTTTACCGTGTTTTTTAAGTTTAAAAGTACTATTTTATTATCGTAACTCCTAATTCCTCCTTTAAATTATACTTACAGTTGGAGCAGGAGCCATAATGCTCATTGGTACAGGAATCATTGGAGTCCCTAGGGGATAAAAAGAGCAAAGTGTGGCTTAAGAACATTGTATCACTGAGGCAGGAGGATCACTGCCAGTTCAAGGCCAGCATGGGCTACATAGTGAGTTCAAGACCAGCCTGAACTGCATAGCGAGATTCTCTCTCAAAAGAAATTTTTTAAAAAACTGTATGATCACAGGCTAATCAACCTCATGGATTATAGATATCCTCACCAATACTAAATATAAGTGAAATATAGGATTAACCACTTAACACTTTACCTTGATAGCATCACCCAGACAGTGTTGTGTTTAAGTAGTTACTACCTTGGGTGTGGCTCAGCTAGGTGTCATTTCCATCAACATTTTTTTCCCCTGTCTTTTTGAGATAGGTTTCACTGTGCAGTTTAGGCTGACCATGAACTCACTTTGTAGCCTAGGCTGACCTTGAACTCCAAGTGATCCTCCTGCCTCAGCCTCCCAAATGCTGGGATTACAGGGGCATACCACCACACCCAGCCAGTTGATTCTTGTATGAAACAAATTTGATTAAATTGTCATTTTTTGTTTCCTGTTATAAAAATTCTAAAGATACGGTTGTCATCCTGTATTTAAATAATTTGGGCAACCAACTTGGGACCCCTTGTGTCTCTCAGACAGAAGCTTTCTTTCTCTCAATAAATATACTCTGCTCTTAATATAAATAAATAAATAAATAAATAAACAAACAAACAATTGGACTAATGAAAATGAGTATAAATGAGTAATATTTTTCTAAAAATGTTATCAGTCTCTATCAATTTAAACTATTGTAGCAGGATATGGTGCACATGCCTGTAATCCCAGCACTCGGAAGGCTGAGGAAGGATTGCTGCCAGCTCAAGACCAGCCTAGGGTACAAAGTGAGTTTGAGGCCAGCCTGAACTGCACAGTGAAATCCTGTCTCAAAAAGAAAGAAAAAAATTCTTTTTAAACTACTCTAAAAGAAAATGACTATCATAGTATACTTTTATTTAAGAAGTACAAAGTTCCTAGATATTAATTCATGCTCATCTGATTCTCTATTTCTTAAAATAAGCACTTTCACAAACGCTTCAGTTATGGGTACATAATGGTGTTGATGCAACTTCTAAAATTAAAAACAGAACTGAAAATAGTAATGTTTAAAATGCATAAACACATTGTACAACCTTGTAGTTAGACATTGTGCTGCACCTCTATAATCTCAAAACTCAGAAAGGATAAGGCGTGAGGATGCAAAGTTTGAGCCCAACCAGGGCAAATTACTGAGACCCAGTCTCAAAACAAATAACAACAGCCAGGCATGGTGGCACATGCCTGTAATCCCAGCACTTGGGAGGCTGTGGCAGGAGGATCGTTTGGAGTTCAAGGCCAACCTGGGGTACAAAGTGAGCTCAAGGCCAGTCTGAACTGCATAGTGAGATCCTCTCTCAAAAAGACCAAAAAAAAAAAAAAAAAGCCTGGGGATGTAGCTCAGTGCAAAAACCTCAGGTTTAATACCCAGTACAGCAAAAATAAAAACAAAACACCCCATGTTATAAAACATGGTAACCACAGTTAACAATATACTATAACTGTAAAAATTGCCAGGATGGTACTGGGGATTTAGTTCAGCAGCACAAGCACTTGCCTGACAAACGTGAGGTCAAGTTTGATTCCCAGTACCCCCCCAAAAAAACTGCTGGGAGACTTGCATTCTTACAGCAAAAGAAGTGTTAAGTTACCTCAATTTAGCCATACTACAGTGCATATAATTTCAAAATATGTACTTGCTATCTGTAATTTTGTTCAATATGTAAAAACAAGCCCTTTGAAAATTAAAAACAAAAAAAAATTTAAAAAATTAAAAAAAAAAATAAAAAGAAAATTAAAAACAAGCCAGGTGTGGAGGTACATGCCTGTAATTTCAGAACTTGGGCAGACTGTGCCCATGGGATTGCTACAAGTTGAGGGCCAGCCAGTGTTACACAGTAAGTTCAAGGCTAGTCTGAACTATATAATGAGATCCTGTTTCAAAAAACAAACAAAAAAGCAATCGAATGAGAAATTAATCTAGAAATCTATTATCTGTGGTTCTTTCAAGGAAATGAAAATCATGCCAGGCTTGGCAGTGCATGGTTGCAATCCCAGCTACCCAGGAACATATGGAAAAGGGTTCCAAGCTCAAGCTCAGCCTGGGCAAGTTAGTGAGAAACTGTCTCAAAATAATATTTGAAAAAAGGCTGGGGACATAGGCTCAGTGATGTATCACCTGCCTAATATATAGAAGAACTTGGGGCTGAACCCCAGTACAACAGAATAAAATGGAAAGGAAAGGAATTCAAAAAATGGTATCAGTAATCTCAGCCACTGTTAGAGGAAACTAATCTCTGAAGCAGGTATCTGTAGGTCTGAAAAATTTAATATTCGAGTTTAAGAACTGTCAATGGCCTACCTACTATTGACAACATTGAGACATCTATTTCAAGGACACCACTTGCTAATCAATAGTTGCTACAGTAAGAGTCCACTTCAAGGGGCTGGGGATTTAGCTCAGCGGCATAAGTGCCTGCCTTGCAAGCGTGCGGTCGTGAATTCCATCCCTGGTACCAAAAAAAAAAAAAAAAAAGAGTCCACTTCAAATGCCTCTTCAGTGTCAAGCTGAAACCACCCTTCTGTTCAGATTTAATATTAATTTGAAACAGTTCTTCATCTAAAACTAGTCATAAATTCTTAAACATTTAACATTACCACTTTATTTTTCAGTAATTTATTTAAAACAATTTCAGGACTCAGGAGGCTGAGCAAAGAGGGAGGATCACTACTTTGAGGTTAGCCTGGGCCACATCATGACAAGACTCAAGAACTTGTTACTCATTATTTCGTGTACAGTAGTCATTCACAAAAGTTGGGACTTTGTCATTCATTAAAAAAATAAAATTAAAATAATAAAAAAACAATTTCAGTATCAAAATGACTTTTTACTAAGTATAAATCAAGATTCCTATAAATTAACCTACAATAAATTGTGCAGAGGAAAAAGACTGTGGAATCAACTTTGGTTTCAAGGGATATAGCTCAGTGGTTCAAGGTCCTGAGTTGGATTCTCAGTACCAAAAACCAAACCAAACCAAACCAAGCCAAATTTGGTTTCAATCACTTTACTTATACAGCTTTGGGACAGCATGTTAACCACTGCCTCAGTTTCCTCACTTCTATTAAATGTTGTCAGTTTCTATGTGGTAAACATTTTCCACTGTTTGTCTGCTTTTTCCCTATTTCATTGTGTTAAAACTAAAATGGTAACATAATATTTTATGCCTTTTTCTTTTTATTTTAGCATGTGTTGGTCTTAGTAATGTTGTCAATATTATCTCTTCTGCCTTTTAAAGTACTGATGCTTGCACAGAATGCCAATAGTGACTAAGCTATAATTAAATTCTCATTTATCACCAAGTATGCTTTGCTAAAAAGAAAAAATAATATATGCTGCCATAAATGGAATCAGAAAGACAACAGCATTCCCTTTCTGAACAAAGGCCCACATTAGTGCCCAAAAAGGCAACAAGAAAACATCAAAAGTCAGATCTCAGGGCCTGCCAACCTATTTTTAAAAACTGACAGGCAGAACCCTTAAGAGAAACATGAGGAGAGCCTAGTGGTGCACACCTGTAATCCCAGCCTGGACTACACAGTGAGTTCAAAGCTAGCCTCACTAGATACAGCCGGTCTCAAAAAGAAAAGAAAGAAGAAAGAAGAAAGAAGAAAGAAGAGAGAGAGAGATCACACTTACCTTCTATTTCCATTCACAATTTGATACAATGCTCAAAATGTTACCCATTACCACCCTCCTGAATTCTCAACAAGTGATTATGCTCCACTCCCAATCTCTTTAGAAACAGAAACTATTCTTCCTTTAAACTCCTGTAACACCAGTACTTTCCATGATGATTGTAAGTCTACAAAAGACAGACCTGTATTATGATTGTAAATATATAAACAAAATCACCATATATAAACCAAAGGAAAAATATGATGCCATATCAAGTTGTTCAGACAACACTGTCTTTTTTTTTTTTTTTTTTTTTTGGTACCGAGGATCGAACTCACGACCTCACGCTTGCCAGGCAGGCGCTTAAGCCACTGAGCTAAATCCCCGGCGACAACACTGTCTTATGGTTATTAATCTGATACCTCTGATTAATCTGATACATAACTAAATTTATTGTTTCCTGCGATCTGTTCACACCTCATTTCAGCAGAATTTGGTCCAATTATGGTCCATTAAAAGGAAGATAAATTGCTGTCTGAAAATCAGTAATTACTACATGGGATAATATACTAGTCACTGGGTATGGTGGTACACTCCTGGTAAGCCCACCACTTAGGAGGCTGAGGCAGGATTACCTTGAGTTTGAGGCTAGCCTGAACCACACAGAAAGACCCTGTCTCAAAAAATAAGGACAAAAAAAAAAAAAAATACCAAAAAACAACTAGTACTACTTAAACTTTTACACTACTTTTCTGGCTTTGGATGGTAACATACTAATCAATGACTACCTAGAAGCACAGATTAAACTTGACCAGTTTAATATTTAAATATTTAAATGTAAATATTTAAAAATTTTATATAAATATTGCTTCCTACTCTATGACACGTAAGTATATGGAGCTATTGTTACGATTTTAAAAAATTTACCCCATCCCCAACTTTCAAAAATTGCCACTTGCAGGCTGGGGATGTGGCTCAGTGGTAGAACTCTTGAGTAAGACCCTGGTTTCAATCTCCAGCATTACACACACACACACACACACACACACACACACACACAAAAGAAAAAAAAAATTTACATGGTGGCTCACACCTGTAATCCCAGCACTTGGGAGGCTGAGGCAGGAGGATTGCTGCAAGTTCGAGACCAGCCTGGGCTACAAAGTGAGCTCAAGATCGGCCTGAACTGCAGTCAGACCCTGTCTCAAAAAGACCAAAAATAAAAATAAAAATAAAATTAAAATTGTCACATTCATCTGGACATGGTAGTAGCACATGCCTGTAATCAATCCCAGGAGTTGGGAGGCTGAGGTAGGAAGATCACAGTGAATTGAGGACTGCTTAGGCTATGTACTGAGTTCAGCATTAGCCTGAACTACATAACAAGACCACATCTCGAAAAACCAAAAAAAAATAAAAATCACATTCATAAATGTGGCTCACTTGTAGAACAGTTCTTTAGCATATGTTAGGCTTTTGATTCAATTCCCAGCACCACAAAAAGAAAACAAAGAAAAGGAAAGGATAAAAACAAATTTGCCACTGGCCATGATAGCACATGCCAGTAATGCCAGCACTTGAGAGGCTGAGGCAGGAAGTTCCAGGCCAGTCTCAGCTATGTAGTAAATTCAAGATCGTCCTGCACTACACAGCAAGACCCTGTCTCAAAAGCCAACTCCCCCTTCTCCCAAAAAAAACGGTTCACTGATGTACAACTTTCCTCAAATAGCTGGGCATGGTAGCACACACCTTCAATCTTAGCACTCGGCAGGCCAAAACAGGAAGATCATTTCGAGTTCAAGACCACCCTGAGTTACAGAGTGAGCTCTAAGTCAGCCTGAACTGCATAGTGAGACTCTCTCTAAAAGACAAAAAAAAAGCCTTTCCTCAAATAAATACTGTTGAGTGATAAGAACCTGCTGACTTCAAACTGAATTACATGGTATCTATGTCAAAATAGTTCTACCATGTAAATTAAGAAAACAGCTCTTGAGGCAGCCTGCTGCCCTGGTAAGTGACTGTGGTCTGGCAAGCCGCGGCCACCCCAGGGCAGGGAAACCAGAATCAAGAGCATCTCCTGAGATCCGCGCCATGCTGGAACTTAGGGGCCATGCTGGAACTTAGGGGGCCGAGCCAACCAGTAAGCAGCCTGCCGCCCTGGAAA